>JZKD02S1254693.1:94836-110853 GCA_000966675.3 Picea glauca
TGCACCAACATGACGTCTCTGGGTGGTCTCTATTTCTTCAAGTCTGGCTCGAAGATCTCTCATCTCTCGCTCCATCTCAGCATTACCTGTTGGCCTACCTCTTCTTCGGGCATCCCTGTCTTCACGATCAAGAGATTGCCTCTCTCTTCTGGGCGGCATGGTGTATCTACTTCTCTCTGCTACCTGAACAAAGAGAGATGCAAGTCATGAGTATCAGAGTACTTTCCTTTCCTCTTTCACTCCTCCTGCCTGAAATATACAGACAAGATCCTCAGGCTCTGATACCCCTCTGACGCAACCTGCCCTCGATGGCACTGTCGCTCTCACCAGGACCTTCTGTCCCACGGAAAGAAGAGTTGTAACACCCTTTGAATCCCGTATTGGGACCTCTCGTCACCAACAGGACTCTCTGTTGATCTCCCGGCAGTTTCTTTGAGAAATCGGGTTGCGCGGTATCGCGAACCCTATGCGCGTTTCTCTCGCAGCTCCAAACTCCGAACCTCGAATGTCAATGGTCAACAGTCAAAGGATCGGGATATCACCACTCACGACATCCACAACATGCCTTTCAAAACCCCGAGCCCTGAGGTGCCGATTCTTGATCAAACGCCACCTGGACGATCCTATCTTTCGGGGCCCCACTCTGCCACGTCACCTTCAGGATCTCGCAGATCGCGAATGCTCGACACAAAGTTTCTTGCTGCTAGAAACCCCGAACGCCGAAACCCCGATTCTTCGGATTCGTGCCACCTTTCCTGCCTACGAACAACGGCTCCCACGGAATCGGGAAATCGCTAATTGTGATTTCGATGTGCATGCAACTCTTGCGCTCGCCAACTCCGATCTGCCAAAATACGATGGAAAATGAGTCCCACTTGCGCTTGGAGGTTAACTCTTTCTCAAGAGTTCAAGTCGCCGATTCTCTTCCTCTTGAAGAGTTCTCCGCTTCACTATCTTCATCCTGTGCAACTGAAGCAAAGGTACTATCCCTCCTGAGCTTGGTCCTTCTTCTCCTCTAGAGACTCTGTACCAACTGCCCACGCTCGGACTCCTACAATTCTTGAGGTGTTGGTTCTTCGGACTATGTGCATTCACGAAGACAATAGCCCACGCCTTTCTTCTCTCAGACTTACTACTGAGACCTAAATCCAACCTGCACTTCACCTGCACACTCGAGTAACCCAACACAACTCTGGTCGACGAGAATAAGAGCTTCACTGTTGAACCTCCTTGACACACTCTATGCGGAGGAATTCGACTGCACTCTATGTAGGAATCTCCTGGTTCGAACAGTGAACAATTGGAACTTATTCCCTCATTCTCTCAGGTTTCGAACCTGATATGAAATCACATACGCAGCATATAGAAGATAAGCATATAAAGAAACAAATATGCAACAACATAATATCAACAACACACAGAGATCAAACACATCCATGGAATTGAATCAAATCTTTTCCTATTAATTCAATATCTATACATGGGGATTCTTCACAAGCTCCCTGCTCTGTTCTCTATTGCTAATGTTGAATAATAATATCCATTATACAAGGAGGGTGCCTATATTCGTTTTCCCTCCTGGAAGTGAAACTGTCTAATCTACAGCTAACCCTATCTACCAGCATTTAAAACTATTTAATGCCTTCTTATCTATATTACAATACAAGTGCGCTTCATATGAATGCTTTCATTCAAACGACGACGCAACAATCTTTTCAAAGTAATTTAAAAATGTATGTGTTGGCGCTGTCCAGCTGTTCTTCTCTTTCCACGCGCTGGCTCGCTTGAGGAAGTCGTAGATGCTCCTGCATCATATAGATTCCCATTGCCAAGAATGGATGATTTGATGGATTGCTTGAGTGGGGAAAATGTTTTTCAAAAATAGGTTTGAAGAGTGGATATCATCAGATTCGTATGAGATAAGGTGACGAGTGGAAAACAACATTCAAGACAAACGAAGGTTTGTATGAATGACTTGTCATGTCGTTTGGCTTGACGAATGCACCAAGTGCCTTTATGAGGTTGATGAATGAAGTTCTGAAGGAGTTCATCGGGAAATTTGTCATCGTGTATCTGGATGACATATTGGTTTTCAGCAAGACAAAGGCTGAACATCTGAAGCATTTGGCCATTGTGATGAGGAAGCTACAGCAGGAGAAGTTGTTGATTAATATGAAGAAGTCCTCATTCATGAAGACAGAGCTCATTTACTTGGGTTTTGTTATTTCAGCAAATGAGTTGAGAATGGATCTAGATAAGGTGGAGGTGATCAAGAATTGGCCATCACCGAGGAACGTATTTGAGGTAAGGAGTGTTCATGGATTGACTAGTTTCTACCGGAAATTCATTAGAAATTTCAGCAGGATTAGTGCAGCAATGATGGATACAATGAAGAAAAGACATAAATATTTTCACTGGATGGAAGAGGCTGAGAAGAGTTTCAATTTATTGAAACAAAAGATTACAGAGCAACTGGTGTTGGTGTTGCCAGATTTTCAGAAAACATTTCAGGTAAAATGTGATGCAAGCGGGTTTGCCATAGGAGCGGTCTTGAGTCAGGAGGACAAACCGATTGCATATTTCAGCGAGAAGCTTAATGAATCAAAGGAGAAATATTCCACATATGATAAAGAATTCTATGCCATCATACATGAATTGAAGAAATGGAGGCACTATTTGATTCCAAAGGAATTTGTTTTATATAGTGATAACCATGCATTACAATTTGTGACTCAACAAGAAAAGTTGAATCAAAGGCATGTTAAATGGGTTGAATACATGCAAAATTTCACTTTTGTGATAAAACATATTTCTGGTACTGCTAACAAAGTTGTTGATGCTTTGAGCAGGAAGTGTTTGCTGTTGTAGGAGTTCAAAGTTAGGACGTTAGGCTTTGATGATCTTAAGGACATATATTCAAATGATTCAGACTTTAAGGAAGCATATGAGGTAGCTGAGAATCCAGTTCTCAGAGACAGGAGTCAGTGGATAGAGTACGTGATCCAGGACAGATTGTTGTTCAAAGGCAATCAACTGTGTATTCCAAATTTCTCCATGAGGGAGAACTTGTTGAAAGAAAAACACAGTGGAGGATTGGCAGGACATTTTGGCCATGATAAGACATTTGCAAAGTTGAGCGAGTCATACTTTTGGCCAGGGATGCGGTCATAGGTCAAGAAATTTGTGGACAGATGCAGGATTTTCCAGCATTCAAAAGGAAGGAAGAAGAATGCGGGTTTTTATCATCCATTGCCCATACCTGAGAATCTGTGGGATGAGATTAGCATGGATTTCGTGTTGGGATTACCGAAGACACAAAGAGGTGTTGATTCAATCTTTGTGGTAGTTGACAGGTTTTCTAAGATGGAACACTTCATTCCATGCCAGAAAACCAGTGATGTGACTCACATCGCAAATTTGTTTTTTAAAGAGATCGTTCGACTTCATGGATTGCCGAAAAGCATAGTTTCAGACAGAGACACAAAATTCATAGGGCATTTCTGGAGGACATTGTGGAAGAAGATGGGAACTAACTTGGTGTTTAGTTCTTCTTATCATCCTTAGATGGATGGACAAACATAAGTGGTCAACAGAAGTCTGGGAGACTTGTTGAGGAGCTTGGTGACAGAGCACCATAGCAGTTGGGATAATATATTACCACAAGCAGAGTTCGCATACAATGATTCAGTGAACATGAGCATAGGAAAAATTCCATTTCAGATTGTATATGGAATGCATCCGAGAGGAGTTTCTGAATTGAGGGATTCAAAACAGATTGATACTAGCAGTGCTAGTGCAGAAGAATTCACTGAAGCGATGAAGGAACTTCACATCCAGGTGAAGGAGAGACTATTGAAGTCAAGTCAGAAGTACAAACGCAGAGAAGATCAACATCGGAGACAACTTCAGTTTGAAGTTGGTGATCTGGTTCTGGCACATTTGAGGAGAGAAAGGTTCCCGAGAGGAACATACAACAAGATGAAGATGAAGAAAATTGGGCCATGCAGGGTCTTGAAGAAATTCGGAGAAAATGCTTATGAAATCGAGTTACCAGATGGGATCGGAATATCTCTGATATTTAATGTCTCGGATTTATACCCATATAGAGATGGGGAACTAGAAAATGCAAGTGATGAACAACCAGAGATCCAGTGGCAGAAGTAGATGCCAGTTGCAGAGAAGCCACATATGGAGCAGATACTGAATAAACGAGTGGGTAAGAAAACTAGAAGGAAATAATATTTTGAATATTTGGTCAAGTGGAAGGGATATCCAGTTGAAAATGCCAGCTGGGAGATTGAAGAAAAAATTCTGAAGCATGGACATACCGTGCAAGAGCTCATGGACAGGAGCCCATGCAAATTTTCAAGCGAGGGAGTATGATGCAAGAGCATCCCTCACGACAAGCAAAACCAACGTGGAAGCAGAAGACAGATGGAAGACGTCCAACGCAAGTTTTTGAATTTTCAAATTTTCCCTTGAATTTGATGCACTGAACATAAATGAGATCATTTAATTTAGGCACCTTGGTAAGAATGTAATCAGACCTCGAGCCATACGCTCTCATCTAAAATAGACAGAGCCATTTATAGTAGTAGTTGCAGGTAGATAGAATTGAATTCTTAGATTAGACAATTCTAGAAGAAAGAGGGAAAACCGGGATATAGACACCCTCATTTGTATCATTGTAACAATCGACAGGAGTAAGAATAATATAGAGCATAGGAGAATAGCATAGAGTTGTAGGAAACACCCATGTACAGATCTTGAATTAATAGAAGAAGTTGATTCAGATTCATGGTTGTTGTGTTATTCCTTGTGTATGTGTGTTAAATGATTTACTTATGAATATTTCCTCCTGTTATGCATTGTTGTTATGGTGTGCGTATGATTTCATGTGTTAAGATAGAAGTCTGAGAGGAAGTGAAGTGAGTTACAATTGTTTCTCTTTTGAGCAAGGATTCCTGCCAGGAGTGCAGTTGAAGTCGTCCGCAAGGAGTGCGTTGACAGAAGGCTCAGGGAGTTAAACTCTTGTTCTCAAAGCACTCAGAAGTGAAAGTGGGTTTCTAAATTCGTGCAAGGAGTGCACAGGCTAAGGAGAGTCTTAGTCGTGAAACTGAGCATAGGCTGTGGAGGACTGCTGCTATGGGCATACGCAGAGTCAAAGGAAGCTCGAACATTTGAAGTGTTCGCAGGTTTTCCACAAGGAGTGCGTGCAAAGAACCTCGTTGAGGTTGAAGAAGTTTAGCAAAGCTGAGGAAGGATAGGCCTCTGAGTCACTGAATATCAGCGTAGATAAGTGTGACTTGAAGTCAGGAAGAAACGTCGCAGGTTGATGAAGCGGCGAAGGAATCTCATGTAGAGACACTTTTCTCATTTCATGGATCACACAAGGAAGAACGGATGGTCGAAATCCTCTGAGGAGATTTCGCGAAGTTTCGAGGATGGTTAGATCTTGCAGAGGTGCAAGGAGGTTATGGCGAGAAGATTCCGAAGAGTTTGAAGCTCAGGAGAGGCAGAGCCATCGATTTAGAGTCACAGGAGCCATCAGATCTACACGTGGTATCGTGTATCGGGAACTCATGAGTTGAAGCCCCAAAATTTTTGCAGCAAGAGCAGCAATATCGCGAGACGCGATATCCCTACAAGATCAGAGCCGTTCGTTGTGGAGGACGCATGTAAGTAGATTCTCTTATCTCGGAGACTCGGACATTGGAGGTCCGAAAGGGAAGTCCTTTAGCTTTGCGAGTGGTGAAGTAGCGAGAAGGCCAGGAGCCGTCCATCTGAGGAGGACAGGTGGTAGAGATCGATGATCTCGCGAACTCGAGAGTTTGCAGGTTGAAAACCCAAGTATTGGGTACTCCAAGTCACGAAGTGGCGAAAGGATAGTAGTCGTCCATCTGAGAAGGACAGGTGGTAGAGATATAAGGATCTCATGAACTCGAGAGTTTGTAGGGTGAGAACCCAAACATTGGGTATCCCAAGTCGCGAAGACGCGAGGAGCGAGAAGGAGGATAACTGTTAGATCCGTAACACAGGAGGACCGTTGGATCCATGCATGGGATCATGTATCGGAGCCTCGCGAGAAAAGACCCGAGAATTTGGCTACGGGGATCACGAGATTGCGAGAGGCGATATCCTGACAGCTGGAGGCAGTGTGGGTCATAGCGGAGCACGAGTGGAATACAAGTGGCACGAAACCTTCGGGATCTCACCGTGAGAAGTCCCGAAGTATTGGTGTTAGGATTCATGAGTTGCGAAGTGCCGAGAGAAAGGTTCGTGTGGACGCATGGCAGAGCATAAGGTGGGACCATGTGGTCGACGGGTAGACATGCGTTGCCTGGAGAGAGAGTTAACATTCCGTTGAATTCTCGCATCTTGGGGATTCGCGGAATAGAAGGGTGAAATCTCGACGGTTCGACCTGCGAGGTTGCGAGTAGTGAAATCCGTCGAGGAAGGAGTCAACTCAGCGTTGACTTATCGCATCTCAGAAGATCGCAATGGGAAGGCATGAGAGTTTGACTTGCAAACTCACGAAGGTGCGAGTTGCGAGAGGCGCTAACATTTAAGCCTAGCCCACGGTTGCATGTGGTAAGGGCGCTAACAAGGAAAGGGGCTATACTCGTATCGCCAGATAGAGTATCGCAAGATTAGAAAGGAAGAGTTGGAGTTTTTGAGTCGCGAACTCGTGAGATAGTGAGATTTAGCTGATTTCCCGATGGTAAAGGGGAGACCTCGGGGAAAGATTGTTGTGGGTGTAGATTTCCTGATAGGGAAATAGAAGAACCTTCGAGTTCTTCGGGCCGAGAAGAAGAAGGTCCTGTGAGAGCGGACGTGCCCGTGGTTGGCGCGCCTGTGTCAGTTTCCAAGTGATTAGTTTCCCAAACCCTCATTAGATTCCTTTTTCATTTATTTAATTAGAAAAAACCTCCCCCGTACACATGTCGCTTGATCCCCTAGTTGCACCAGAAAATCAATTTTATTTATTAATTAAATTTTCCTATTTTCGTCACCCACCTAAGAGCGTTCCTAAAAACGCTCCTCGGTGTCCCATTATTTCCTTACAATTCTTAAATGACTTATGCCTTACTTAATTCCTAGTTGAGTTCATAAATAGAAAGTTCCAAAGGCTAGATTCCTTACTAAGTTAGACATTCCCCTTTTTCTTTAAGTTTCCCCCTTTTTAACTGAGTTCAGAATTAGCAAGTTTAGACAAACAACCATTTACCCCTTTTTAATAATTAAATCTTCATTAATTTTTTTTACTTTAATTAATAAATCTTGAATTTTCTTTACCCTTTCTTGTTACATGTCTAATTAGTTTTTTTTGTTCAAAGGTTCTACTTAGACCTAGGTTTTCAAATCACCAGGCTTGACGACAGCTATTAAGGGAAAACATTGTTATTAAACTTCACTTATCACATCATTAATTTTAAGGCCGACGAGGTCCTAAGGAGGCATAGTTTTCTAGGCACTAGGTTTATTAACTTATCCTAACAAAAATCATGGCTTTCCCTTTAGGACACACTACATGCTCCAAGGGTGCCACTCACCTCTTTCTATTTTATTTGCATGACATGCCCTTCAAGACGCACTATGTGCTCCAAGGGTTCCACTTGCCTCTTGACTGAATTTGGTAGACGTCAAACCCCTGGAGTCAATACTTCATCAGGTGATCTTGTGGGAGACTAAGGGCCTCTAAGGAATAAGGACTCTTCCTTATTGCCTACCCCTTAGAATCATCGTGAGAGGCTTTCAGAGTCTTCCCTCATGGCATTGCGAGTCTTCTTGAACTATTTAATCGTTAGGCTACAGTTCGAGCCATAACGAGAGTGCTAGTAGGTTGTGGTAGGGTTTCTGCCAAACCTCTCCCTCAATGTCTCTGGTTGTCGTACATAACCCCTTTACTCCTATGTGAGTTTGGTTAGCAAGATATCATCAACAGTTCACTCCCTGACTCGATCCGGAGTCCAAGGATATCCATTGATGTCATCGGCATCCTCTAACGTCCAGATTCCTGTACACTCAGGAAAACCCAGTCAATAACACCCGTCGATATAATTATAGAAAAATAATATGTCATCAAATACACAACATCTCATAGGAATAATAAAAAAATATGATCGTATAATGGACCATATCAATTTCACACAAATGTCCTCAAAGAATAAGTCCGATCAGGTGTGCGCAAGAGCAGGATGTTACAAAACTCAAAGGGATTGTTCAAGATAAAATGTTTTGTAGAAATTTAATGACAAAATCAACATGAAATATATTATGGCATACACTTAGAAAACTAGAGATAATTGTCATCTATGAACGCTGAGATGCATTAAACGCACATTCATAAAATTTCATAAGTAGAAATACACATTTCTAGGAACTTTTGCAGTGGAATAAACACAATGAAAAACAATCACACATCCATGTAATACTCAAATATTTAGACAACCATCCAGGGAAAACTCCAATGTGGGGAAACCCAAAGAGAGAGAGAGAATTTATTAGCTTCAGGAAAGTTATATCAGTAGCAACAAATAATTTCCAGCAAGAAATGGCTCACTTACAACACCTAAAACATTCCCAAACTTTATACCTAGAGAATCGTGCCAAAACTATACCGGTGTATGACCTCCCTTGACTATACAAAACCTCCAAATTATTTCCCATGGTCAATTGTATAGAAAAAACAGTACAACCCCTTCTGCAACAAGAAGAACTTCAATCAACCTCTAAATTCATTCCCACTAAAAACCTAAAAAAACGTACCCTCTTCCTTGCTATATGGATTGTATGGATCCATACAGTATGACCTCCAACAACAAGAAATGACTTGGCAACTTCACTAAAAAAATCACCTTGGGAAATGCACCCATGTTACTTCCCTTTCTTCTCCTCCTCAAATCTCTCTACGAAATCTATCAATCTCTTCTTCTTATTGTCTTGCACACTACCCAATGCATTCTCTTATAATATGAAAGTGACCATTCACCTTCCAAGTGTCTTTTCACCTTCCTCATCCTTAAATCCATAGTCCAAGATCTAATCTTTCCTTTACATGATCAAGGGACATGATTCATTCCCTCCAAAATAAATCACTTTAAATATTAAAGTACAAATTCACTTTATAACATAAGTGCACTTTATGAAGTAATTCCATTTTAATATTAGAAGTTACACTTAATAAAAAGTCACCTTAATAAAAGAACCAATTTATTACAACTTTATAAAAACTCATTACAAATTCAAGTGCCTAGTAATGTAAATGTAAAATTACTTTTGCATACAATACAAAACATACATAGTAGCTCCCTATCTATAAAAGATAACACTCTCTCTTAGTGAGGGATGTACTCGCTTCCATAACCATCATCTGGTCCCATCACACTCTTCACAGTAGGATATCCCTCTGAACATGGATCCATCCCCAACACCTACACAGAACTCGAACCAGAAGAGATCCTCTTGATAGCTACTCCAAACCTTGAGCTCTTTGGAGAGTCCATCCTCCCACTCCGAGCTGCGATTCCCTCACACTGGTTGATCCTCCTTCTAGTTCTATGAAGAGACTCCCTCTCCTCTCTTGGAATGAAAGATTGTATCCATGGCATGACTATAGTCTCAGAAGGCTCATGCTCCTCATCTGATGTTGAATCATAACCTGAAAGTTGTCCTAGCAACATGTACAACCTATCCAACTAATCACCAATCAATTATGGTTCAATTGGATCCACTCCCTTCCTGTAGATAAATACATGTACCCTCTTGAAAGATGTACACTATCCAACATCTTTCAAGGCTGATACTGGGAGAAGGTTAACCCTCAACCCTGGAACAAAGAGAACTCTATCAACCTCCAGGATTCCTCCATACTATAGTCAGAATCTAACCCTTCCAAATCCATGTACAACTCATGCCATACCTCCTTCACTCTCCACCAGTCAGAATATAACCCTTCCAATTCCATGTACAACTCATGCCATACCTCCTTAAGTACCAGAATAATTATGCAAATATATCTCAAAATAACCAAGAATCTCAACAAGAAAAATCAAACCATTCACCAAATTACTGAACACAAGAAATAGTCAAAACCCTTGAGGTAGGTTAACACCATATATTAATCCTTAATGAAGGATAACACTCCTCAAGAAATGCTTGATACATTCACAATACTCTTCACTATGTTTCATTCCATTTCTTATACTTCTTTATATAGCTCTATATATCCTTAGGAACCTTCTAGAGAGCCTTCTCACATGTATTACATTTAACTACTATAGTGGGCCTTTATTAATATAGTGGACCTAGTCCACCTTACATTGAATGACCACATTCTCATTTATTAAATGGATTCCACAAATAATACATAACCACATTCCCATTAGGTACCTACCTAGGTAGCCCATATTACCTCCCTAGGTATACTACATTCCACCCCCGTTCACATGTTTCATCCTCAAAACACGAGAAGAAACCATACAATATGACTGGCTAATCAATGTATCCAACTGGTACCAAGTACGACCATCCATCCATCCTAATGTAACTCAAACATGATGTCCATCTGCTACCTTGCTACCTTGATCTTGCTCTGCATCTGTTGGAGTTTCCATGGGATTGTTTCTCGATCTTGATGTCTTCCTGCAGTGATAGTAGTCCTCCACGCACCTCTTGATTGGTTTCCTTTATGGTTCACTACTGGTGCATAAGTGTGTTGATAGGCATGCCCTTTCTATGATGACATTTGTTTCTCTAAATGATGTGGATGGTGATATACAACAACAATAGGAATATTTTTTGTTTTCATCAAATCTGCAACACATTGTGCCTTTTATTCAATGACCTCCTTAGCTTCCTGAATGTGTCCTTCCTGTGGTTGTGCTTCATCTCCTATTGTAGACTATGCCTCTGATTCAACTTTAGACTCTACAAGAACTGCTTTGTTGGCCTCTGTGGGCCCATCTTTTTTATTAAGAGACACATCATGCAATGTGATTTTATTTTTCTTGTACCTCAACTTCAAAAACATCTTTTTCACATTAATATTAATGGTACCCATTGATTCTATCCAAGGATATCCCAAAATAATATCCACATCATCCATATCCATAACATAAAAATCTGAATGCAACACATATTTATCCATACTGAGCTTCAAATCTTAAAAAATTGAACATTTTTACCCTCAAACTGTTTGATGTGGATATTCTTTGTAGGAATTTGCAATCTATTAACCAACTAAACATTGATAAAATTTTGTTAGCAACTAGGCTTAATAGAAACAATTACATTTTCTTTATGAATAAATCCATGAACCTGTAATATAGATTTTCCACATGAAAATAAACTCTTAGTGATGTCTTTATCCTTACACTTCATATGAGACCATTTGTGTAAAAATACTTTTTCAATTTTTTCATCAAAGGCAACCATCATTTTTTCATAGTCAGGTGACCTCCACCAAATGGCCACATCACCTCGTAAGCATATCGGGACTATACCTTTCCAATTTTTCCAAATTGACTTCTATGCTTTTAAAAATTCTTCAATACTAGGGCCATCATATTTTCAAGTAAATGGCATCTTGCTTGGGATAATTCTTCAACTTAAAAATAACTTACTGCAGAAAATCGCGGTTTTTTTCGAAAAAACCCTGAAAAACTATTGAATTTAAAATGTTCATAACTTTACTTCTCGGATTTCGTTTTGACTGATTTTTTTTTTTAATTAGGTATTTTTCCAAGAGGAATTAAAATATCCAATTTGTGTTTCCAAATTCAGCTCAAAAATCTTCATATCTGAACCTGAAGTGCACCGCCCTCCTTTTTTTCTTCTTCTAGAAAAAGTATGCAAAAAAGAGCCAAAAATTATCCCTTTCTTTGGCCAAGGAAAGTGTTCTGATACCAATTTTTAAGTACGAGAATATATCTGCAAAAATATCTCAAAATAACCAAGCATCTCAATAAGAATAATCCAAACCATTCACCAAATTACTAAACACAAGAAATAATCAAAACCCTTGAGGTAGAGTAACACCATATATTAATTCTTAAGGAAGGATAACACTCCTCAAGAAATGCTCGATACATTCACAATAATCTTTACTATGTTTCATTACATTGCTTGTACTTCTTTATATAGCTCTATATATCTCCTAGGAACCTTCTAAAGAGACTTCTCACATTTATTACATTTAACTACCATAGTGGGCCTTTATTAATATAGTGGACCTAGTCCACCTTACATTGAATGACCAGATTATCAAATATTAAATGGCTTCCACTAATAATAAATAACCACATTCCCATTGGGTACCTCCCTAGGTACCCCATATTACCTCCCTAGATATAGTACAGTTGTCCTCACAACATGTACAACCTATCCATCCAATCACCAATCAGATGTGGTTCAATCGGATTCACTCCCTCCCTGTAGATAAATACATGTCCCCTCTTGAACAATGTACAATATCCAACATCTTCCAAGTCTAAGACCGAGAGCAGGTTAATCCTCAACCTTGGAACATAGAGAACTCCATCAACCTCCAAGAGTCCTTCATACTCAATTCAGAATCTAACCCTTCCAGCTCCACATACAACTCATGCCATACCTCCTTCTCTCTCCACCAACCAGTCAGAACATGTCTCTATGATAATAAGGAATAGACGCCATATTCTTGTCATGTGACAAGAGACTCCACGATCAACAATCCACCTGTTATCACCCCCAAATATACCACTATGACACTGGATACTAGAGTGACCAAAGAAAATTCCATGTCAAACTTGGATGAAAATTCCTCCATGGTTGTTGTAGCAGTTGTATCAGGCCCCTCCTATTTCTTCCTCTTCTTCTTCTTCTTCTTCTCATGAGACTGAGAATAAAGGTTCCCCAACTAGTTACAACAGTAACATCTGAATTTACTCAAGTCCCTCCTAATATTTCCTTTCTTCTTCCCCTTTCCCTTTGCAGCAAGAGAAACATTCTCTTCATCAGCTCCATCTCTCTTCTGTCCATTTCTCTGAGATCCTTCCCATATCTCCTCCTGAGTGAAATCATCCCACAATCTCCTCCAATCTGGAATATGCTCACGCCCCGCCACACACTTCATGAATACTTCCCATTCTTTGGTGAAGCCTTTCAAGTCTATCCTCACCAACTCTGAATCCGAAATGACCTCTCCAACTACAGCCAAATCATATTTCACTTGAGATACCCGGGTAAGATAATAATCCACACTCTCACCCTTAGCCATCTTATTATCATGCAATTTATCCTTCAAGGCCATCTTCCGGTTTTCATTCTTCTCCTCGTACAAGTTTTTCAGTTCATCCCATATCTCTTTGGTTGTCTTCTTCTAAGTCAAGTGTGGGATAAGGTGGTCCTTCACCCCATCAAGAATAAGCCTTTGAGCTTAGGCCTCCTTTAACTCATGTAAATACAAAGCTATAGGGTCTGTTGTGGGAGAAACAACTATGGTGTTGAAAAAGCTCCAAATTGTGTTCTCCCTGAAAATAGATAACATCCTAAATTTCCATTGCAAATAGTTGGAGATCCCATCCAATTGGTCTGCATACCTAATGAAAATAGTCATCTCCTTGTCAATTGTTCAATGTAAAAAAAAAAATCAAGCTTCCCCCCTTTAAATCTTTCCCAAACACTACTCATTGTAACTGAGAGCCCAAGCTCTGGTACCATGTAGAAATTTAATGACAAAATCAACATGCACTATATTTTGTCATACACTTAGAAACCTAGATATAATTTTCATCTATGAACTCTGAGATGCATTAAACCCACATTCATAAAATGTCATAAGCAGAAATACACATTGCTAAGCATTTTTGCAGTGGAATAAACACAATGAACACCAATCACACATCCATGTAATATTCATAGATTCAGGCAAACAACCAGGGAAAACCCCAATGTGGGGAAACCCAAAGAGAGAGAGAGAGAGAGAGAGAGAGAGAGAGAGAGAGAGAGAGAGATTTTATTATCTTAGGGAAAGTTATATCAACAACAACATACAATTTATAGCAAGGAAAAACTCACTTACAACAACCAAAACAGTCTCCAACTTTCTTCCTTGAGAATCATGCCAAAACTATACTTCTATATGGCCTCCCTTGACTATACAACACCTCAAAATTTGTGCCCATGGTCAAATATACATAAAAAACCATACGACCCCTTCTGCAACAAGAAACACTTCAATCAACCTAGAAATTCATGCTCACTAACAACCTCAAAAAACATGCCCCTTCCTTAATGTACAAACTGTATGGATATGTACAATACAACCTCCAACAACAAAAAATAACTCATCAACTTCACACATAAAATCATCTTGTGAAATGTGCCCAATCTCCCTTGGGAAATGCACCCCACTTGCTTCCCTCTCCTCTCCTCTTCAAATCTCTGTCGAAAATCTCTCAATCTCTTCCTCTCTGCATTGTCTTGCACACTACCGAATGCATTCTCTTATAATTCGAAAGGGACCTTTCACCTTCCATTTGTATTTTAAACTTCCCCATCCCTAAATCCAAAGGCCAAGATCTAATCTTTCCTTTACATGATCAAGGGACATGATTCATTCCCTCCAAAATAAATCACTTAAAATATTAAAGTACAAATTAACTTTATAATGTAAGTGCACTTTATGAAATAAAGTCACTTTAATATTAGAAGGTACACTTTATGAAAAGTCACTTTAATAAAAGAACCACTTTATTACAACTTTATAAAACCCCATTACAAAGTCAAGTGCCTAGTTGTGTAAATGTAAGGTTACTTATGCATACAATACAAAACATGCGAAGTACCTCCCGAGCTATAAAATCTAACATGATTAACATCATTATTGGTGCGAACTATAAGGAAAATAACATCAACGTCACTTCGCAAATCAATTATTAATTCGAGATCCAAGTGTAATAAAAAAATGCACTTTTGGAAATTAATGAAATTAAGCACTTACAAGTAACAATTGATGGCTATAAATTCATATGCAATTTCAATGTTATGCCTATGTTTGATAAAGATGCCAATATAATTCTCAATTCAACCTAGCTAGAAACACTAGGTACCTTCATCTTAAACATGGAAAATGGTTTTGACATTTTACTATGAGAAAAAGAAGATAACATTGCAAGACACTACAATCAAGCCATGCTTAGAAGTTCTTTAATCAAAATACCTTAAAGATATCTCAAGCATCATCCTTCAAGATAATCAAAATTCAGTTCAAAAGACGAAAACAAAATTTGAAAATGTTATTGCTAATAAAGATGAAGAAATTTATTGGAGATTTATTTCCTTAAGAATCATAATTGAAACTTGATCCCATAGATTGAGAAGTTAAAAGGTCAAAAGAATTTGCAACAAGAAACGCTAAATAAACTTGCTAGAAAGGAATCATTGATGGATAACATAACAATAATAGACCCCATTCAAATAAAAAAGTCATAAGATGTCGAAGTACGAATGTTGGAAATTCCAAGTGTACTTGCTAATAGAAATCCATTGATCAATAAAGAGACTTAGGTTTATGATGAAAAAATAATACCAAAATTTAATAAACAAAACACTACAAGTACCCCCTTCCCCAAGTCTCCTCAATCACCCACATTATTATCCATCAACCTCCATTTTCTATATTTTTGGGAAACGTTACAATAAAACTAAAATATAAATGAATTACATAAAATAACAATAAATAAAATGCAAAGTATTTCTTCCCATGCTAGCTTATAAATGCAACTTGACAATTTACCCCAAATGTACATGATAACCCACCATACTCATTTAATTCATCATATCAACCATCAATCAAAGTCAAAGAAGATATTTAATGCTACTAGATATATTGTATGCAATATAATTTACATAGTCATTAAACCACTCAATTAAATAGTTAATAATCTAGTTAATAACTAATACATTAGTTAATTATACTAGTATACATGTGTAGGGTATGTGTGCGTAGCTAGTGGGCACAAAGTCTACACATGT
>JZKD02S1254693.1:145608-180658 GCA_000966675.3 Picea glauca
CCTCAGATTCTGCATCCGCCTGAACAGAGTGATCTGGTAGTCCCTCGGAATAAACTTCGCCTTCATCTTGGCGATCATCCGATCCCAGCTCTTGATCTTCTGTTTTCCTTTGGAAGGGCTGTCTGCTTGCAGCTCGTCCCACCATAAGGCTGCATGTCCCTTCAACTTCGTGACGGCATGCCTTACTTTCTTATCCTCTTCGATGTCTTCGTAGTCGAAGTAGGTATCGAGTGCTCGGATCCAATCCAATAGCTCCTCTACATTTAGATTTCCCTCATAGATGGGAATATCCATCTTCGTCTTCGAGCTCATCCTCGAAATGGCTTTTATCAACCTTTTTGTCGAGGCATCTTCCGCTGTGACCTCTTCTTGGTCATGTCCAGCTTCCTCTTCAATCTCAGGATCGCTGAACTCTGCTGTACCAGCTCCACGCCTCTGGGTGGTCTCCATATCTTCGAGTCTCGCCCTGAGATCTCGTATCTGACGCTCCATCTTTGGATTCCCTGCTGGATTTCCTGCTGGCCTACCCCTTCTTCGGACATCCCTGTCCTCACGATCAGGAGACTGCCTTTCTCTCCTGGGCGGCATTATATCTCTTGTATCTCTGCTTCAGAAGAAAAAGTATTCCTGCTCTGATACCACTCTGATGCAACCCGCCCCTCACCGAGCAAGCTGCTTCCACCAGGACCTCCACTCGCTCTGGAGGCCCCACTCAACTACGTCACCTCCTTCGCTCGTGCGATCGGGGATCGCAGAGTCGCGATTTCATCGATCACAACTTCCTTGCATTACAAAACCCCGAACCCCGATTCTCCGATGCCACCTGTCAACATCTCGTGGTGAGGCCTAATGCCTTGACACCTGTCCTTTACTCGGCTATCGGGATGTCGCGATTCGGGAATTCGTGCCTCCTGATGCACAAGTTCACAGACTTTGCGAAACTCCGAATCCTGACCCTTCGGGATCCTGCTCCATGTGTCCCCCTCTCCGATCAACGGCTCAGGTCGATTCGGGAAATCGTCGGTCACGATTTCAAAGAGTTTGAAATCTTTCCTACGAGAAACGCAGAACGCCGAACCCCGATCCTCAGGGATCTCACGCCACGTGTCCCTGTTCGGATTGACGGCTCTGGTTGATTGGGGAAATCATCGGTCGCGATTTCACAAGGTGTAGGGATCTTACCTCGTTAATCCCTGAACGTTGAACCCCGAAGTCCGCTAGACTTTAGTTCTCCACACCTGTGCTCACGGGTTATCTCCCACGCAACTCCTCCTCGATTGGACGGTCCTCGGGATTCTGGGTTTCTCTTTGACAACTCTAATTCATCGATTCTCTTCCTCTTGAAGAGTTCCTCCGCTTCACTACCTTAGTCCTGTATGAAATCCCCTGGAGTCTGTTCCCACAGCGACACAAAGGTATTATTCCAGGCCTGTTCCTGAGACGCTCGTAAGGAACTATCCCTCCTGAACTTTGTCCCTCTCTGGCTCCTCCAGAGACTTCTCTCGTTCTTCCTGTGGTTGACTTCCCACATCTCTCGAAGCGCTGAAGCCGTCTAGACCTGTGAAACCCTGCTAACACGATCCAGTCCTCTTCCTCCCAGACTTGGCTCTGAGACTTCAATTCGACCTGCACTCACCTGCACGGTTCGAACAACCCAACATAGCCCTGGGCCACAGAGAACAAAAGTTCAACTGCTCAGGCTCCTCAACGCACTCTATGCGGAGGAATTCAACTGCACTTGATGCAGGAATCTCCTGGCTCAAGCAGAGAAACAATTGAAACTCATTCTCTCAAGTTTTGAACCTGATATGCAATCACATATGCAGCATACAAAAGATAACCATACAAAGAAGTAAACATGCACAAGCATAATAGCAACAAGACACAGATATCAAACACATCCATGAAACTGAATCAAAGTTCTTTCCTATTAATTCAATGTTTGTACATGGAGTCTCTTCACAAGCTCTCTGCTCTGCTCTGCTTCTTGCAAATGCTGAATAATAATACAAWKGAGGGTKCCTATATTCYRTTTTCCCTCTCAAGCCAAACTGTCTAATCTAGTCTTAATTTATTTATCTACTTGCATTAAATTTAARTAAATGCCTCAGCTACCTAAGGAYGAGAGCTTATCTKCTCAAGGTCCGTTACATGTACAAATGCGCCTCATCCCATCAACGTTTAATGTTTGGCGCAGCCATATTTCAATGTTTCAAAATTTGAATGCTGGCGCTGTCCAGCTGGTCTCTCCTTGCTCCCCGCGCTGGCTCGCTTTGCTAGGTGCACGATGCTCCTGCATCATTTATGAATATTCTTTTCTCATCATTTATAACTATTTTTTCACATTATCCTCTTACATCATATGGTTACTTGACATAATAGTTTTATATATCATATATTACTCTTGGACATACTTTCATTGATGTCGATAGTCGATGAGACACATGAAGCTCTGAAGGGAAAACACAGTGCATAAATATGATCGGGATCAAAATCCCCACAGGACAAACCATGACTGTTGGATAAACAAGTGCTAGATCAAGGGATAGGGATTGATTATAGAGCGCGAAGGGAGAATTAAACTACACATTGTTTCCAATCCCTCAATTACTCTAGATCGTCAGATCTCATCGAATCAAAGATCAACGACTGTGGTTGATCCACCAATAATCGCGCAACTTCAAATTGCGAAGTTTGGGTGACAAACTAAACCACACGCAAGTTACAGTTCCACAATCCACACCGATTGTTGATGGTCACTCTCCAATAGATCTATGGTTAGCATCAATTTCAATACCAAGGCTGAAGCCCCAGAGTTAAGAACTCTCGTCAACCGTCGGATCTGAAAAACCCCTTGACCATTGATCTATTTAGAGCACAGAAAGGTAGAAATGGTCAACTTCGGCACTAACCACTTCGATATAAAAGGGTTGAGAACAAGTAATATCACCCGAATGCGAAATTCTAGAACTAAATGAGGACCGTGCAATCTAAAGAACACTTCTGGAGATATCAAGATCGTCGGATCATGTTTAGTGGAAGGATAGATTAAGCCACAAATGTCTCAAAGTAGATGCAAGCCTTCATATACAAGGAAACACTTCGGGAGATATCCTAACCATCAGATTGAGGAAAGTAAAAGGATAGAATAAGCAAGGGAAAAGGCCCGAGATCCCGAATAGTTGAATTCCCGACAGTCGTTGGATCGTGTTAATCTTTTTCGGGTTAAAGAATGAACATTAGACAAAGTCAAATTTACTCGAGGTTAACACTTCGGGAGAATTGGGAAGTGGAGAAATTGAATTACACAAAGTCCCAAAGGCTGAAGATCCGAAGTCATGAGGTTAAGACATGTAGCACTCACATTGAGAGCCCACGTCATCAACAGTGATGTTAGCTAGGACACGTGGCCCAATCAGGTGGTAACAAGTGTCAAGGTCCCATAGGTACTTTAGGCATACATAAGACACGAAACTAGGTGGCACGTGGCAGCCACTCAGGAAGTGCCACGTCAATAAGTGACATTAGCAAGTTACGTCACTCTGGGACTTTTTACTTCGGGAGTTTCACCACCAGCAAATGCCCGAAGTCCCGAGGCTGAAGTGGACATGAGTTGTCCGATTTGAAGAACACTTCGGGAGCATTCTCGACCGTTGATCAATTACAGTGGAAGGATAACGTAAGTGGAATAGTTAACTGACAGTAGGCGGTCACCACTGTTGTATGACTTATTCGGTAGGTAATCACTCCATAGGAATTGGTACTCCAGAATTCGAGAGCCACAAATAGTCGAAGTCCCGAAGTAAATGAGAACCGTCCATCACGCTAATAACACTTGTTCCCATGCTCTCTGGAATGACATTGGCTCTGCTTGTATTCCAAATAAAGTGTGGCCATATTTATTTCTGTCTGGTAAGGTTTGAGAGGACATGACCCTCCTCTTCCCTTTGCGTACCCATGGTCATGGATTTTTTGAAAATGAATCATTGATTTTTATTTTATGAGTCATTGATTTTTTTTGGAAAGGAAATTAAATGTTTTGAGATCTAATAAAGCTCTATAACTTATATCTCTTTTTTTCTTTTTCCTTGATATATAATAAACATTATTTGCTCACTTTTTTTTATAATATATATATTCAAGTTAATTTTTTTTTCGTAATTTCTCTCTGTGGGGTTTTTTTTATTTTTTTAAACATATATATAATATGTAATAAACAATAATAAACTCTTTCTCTATATATATTAAATTTGTCTTTTTTATAAGTATAAAAATAAATAACAAACAATAATTTTTTCAATTATAAAATAAAATATTTCATAAAATAAAACATAGTAAAATAAAAACTCATAACTCTCAACAATATACTTTATACCATCCATAATTTTATTTTTATTTTTTTAATTATTTTATTTTTATTTTTAAATTAACTCTCTAAAATTGTGTTTATCATGGAGGTGAGATTCTTACAAGTAAATAAGTGGTTGGAACATACCGATAGGTGGAAAGAGTGCCAGATTTCTTTCTTGCTACGCATTTTTTTCATCTTTTGGGTTTTTTTTAAATGTTTTGAGTTACTAAATTATTTTTAGGTTTTTCGATTATTTCGAGTTTTGGACGGTTTGGAGTTCTGGTTTTATTCCAGTTTTTGATTTTTTCCATTTTTGGATTGATTCGATGTAATAAGGAACTTAGTTCCCCATCTAGTATTGTAAGCCATCATTTCATATAATATATATGAGAGAGTTTGGATTTGTATAAGTTTTGTTCATTTATTTTTTCGGTTGCTTTCTATAGGTTGCACATAATGTTTCGATGTAATAAGGAATTTAGTTCCCAATCTAACATTGTAACTCATCCTTTCATATAATATATTTCATACAATATATATGAGAGATTTTGAGTTTGTTCAAGTTTTGTTTATTTATTTTAGAGTTTTTGTTGTTGTTCCTACAACATGAACATGAATTTATTTCAAAAGTTTATTTGTCTTTCATATTTATATAATTATAAATTTGAAATTTATTATTACAATTTTATTTTTCTTCATTTAAATAAATATGAATTTATCTTAAATTATATTAGATAATAATAACAATAACATATAAAAAAAAATCCACAATTTATCTTCATTTAAATAAATATGAATTAACACATAATGAATTCCACAATTTGTCTTCATTTAAATAAATATGAATTAACACATAACAATAACCCGTAAAAGAAAAATGTTATGCAAATTTACTTACTGCAACATAGGTTGTTTTTCTTCTCATATGAGAACTCCAGATTATTCTCATATAAGAACTCCAAATTAATATAAAATTTTGTTTTCATAGAGCAGTCTTCTTACAAATTGTTCATCTTTCTATTTCCACGAAGATAAAGTTAAAGTTTTCTGTAAGCAAAATACTGAAATATGAAAAATTAATATAAATTTTGTTTTCATATATAAGTCTTCTTATAGTTTGTTCATCTTTCTATTTTCATTTAATATGAAAAATTAATATAAATTTTGTTTTCATACTAAAATCTTCTTATAGTTTGTTCGTCTTTCTATTTTCATTTATGAAATATGAAAATTACACGAAACCATGAAAGTGTGAAATTTTGTCATTCTATTATCTTTGAATAATGGACACAACCTAATATAAATCATACTCATTTTCTGGGTTGGAATATTCTTTTAGGGATTCCAAGAATATATGGCCAAGGATTCCAAGGTTATATGGCCAATGTGATATCTACTTCATTCACTGATTTAGAGTATACACAAAGATGATGGCGTATATAAATCTGATTTAGAGTATACATAGAGATGATGGCCCTTTCGTCCCTAGTGTTTGAACTTTCACTTTGATACCAAATGTAACATCTCTCCATGGGATACTACAAAATAATATTTTCTAAATTAAACACATGCATCTAGTGTAAACAAAATTTTCTTCTTTCATACATGAAATAACCTACTACATATTTTGAACTCTTTTACAATTTTTCCAACGGTAAATATTCCAAATTTGAATCCAAATGTACAAATCTAAATAAGATGATGAGATAAATAAGAAGTTAATTTTACAATTAAAATATTTAAATAAAAACATAACAAAATACACCATTGGAAATATCTCCTCCCTAGTCTATTGAAGACGACCATTTACAATGTAGTCATATCAGTAGTAGGAATGTGCTTCCAAGCATTCCTTTTATTTTTACTTTCCCAGAGGGAAACAACAGAATCCTCCTCGCCAACTAAGATCCTGGCCGACTTCCTAGATTCAAGAAACCTTTCAGTTTCTTGACCCTCAGTTCTTGTGACTCCAAGAAAAACAAAACACATATTCTCTAAGAAGACTCACAAGAATTATATCTTCCAAGAATTATCCAAATTCTCCACAAATTTCCAACCTCTCAACCTCCCCTTCATTACCACTTCCTCTCCCTATTTATCAAGTTTTCATACCCCCTTCCCCAAGTCTCCTCAACCACCCTCATTAGTAGCCATCAAACACCCTTATCTAGATTTTTGGGAAAAATTAAAATAAAACTAAAATATAAATGAATTACATAAAATAACAATAAATAAAATTCAAAGTCTTTCTTCTCATGTTATCTTATAAATGCAAGTTGACAATTTACCCAAAATGTATATTACAACCCACCATAATAATTCTTTTAGTCATTTGCATTCACTTCTATTATTTATTATTAATAACACAATTTGACTTAACAAATAAATGTATAACTTAGCATAACTTGGGTCAATATTAAGTTAACCATCAACAATTCGTCCAAATACTATACCACAACCACCATGTAAGAAAATATATCATCACATCATTTCTATTATCATTTTGAAGTCAATTTATCGGTTCACAACATAAAAACACCTAAAGTATCCCTTGCATATTCTTAAAAGCATAAAACTAAACATAAGAACTATTTTTTATATTCATCCCCTTAATTTGTGTTGTTATTATTTATTGTGCATCCTATTCTTTATTCTTACTTATACCATATCCTTGTGCTTGTCCATATACTTTTATCTATTTATATTCACTTATTAATTTAATGTATTTTCTTACTCAACATACTATACATCACTCTTTTTGTCTTTTGAAATATATTACTCTAATAACTAAATACACAATTTTTCCTACTCCATTTCTTTTTACTAATTTTAATTCTCTTTAACACTTGTCTATTACTTTATTGTTAACTTTTATATATTTCTATTATTAATATACTCTGTATATACTGTAACTACTAGATTTATACTTTCGCTCATTATACTTATTTCCCTATTATTGATTATATGTACATGTTCTATTGTACTTGTTACTTTTATTTAAATCTACTTAACATCTTATGTCATCTCACTCCTCTTTTGTATTTTAATACTCGCACTTCCTTTATAATCTACATTTTTTTCGTAATATTACTCATTATTTTATCTTCTTTCAATCCATTTACTTATATCCTTCATTCTATACTTATATTATTCTTGCATGCCCAATCCTTTATGCATATTATTTTCTCATCATTTATAACTATTTTTGCACATTATCCTCTTACATCATATGGTTACTTGACATAATAGTTTTATATATCATATATTACTGTTGGACATACTTTCATTGATGTATTGTCATTGATTTCAATAGTCGATGACACACATGAAGCTCTGAAGGGAAAACACAGTGCATAAACATGATCGGGATCAAAATCCCCATAGGACAAACCATGATTGTTGGATACACAAGTGCCAGATCAAGGGATAGGGATTGATTACAGAGCGCGAAGGGAGAATTAAACTACACACTGTTTCCAATCCCACAATTACTCTAGATCGTCAGATCTCATCGAATCAAAGATCAACGACTGTGGTTGATCCACCAATAATCGCGCAACATCAAATTGCGGAGTTTGGGTGACAAACTAAACCACACACAAGTTACAGTTCCGCAATCCACACCGACTGTTGATGGTCACTCGCCAATAGATCTATGGTTAGCATCAATTTCAATACCAAGGCCGAAGCCCCAGAGTTAATAACTCTCGTCAACCGTCGGATCTGGAATACCCCTTGACCATTGATTTATTCAGAGCACGACAAGGTAGAAATGGTCAACTTCGGCACTAACCACTTCGAGATAAAAGGGTTGAGAACAAGTAATATCACCCAAAGGTGAAATTCTAGAACTAAATGAGGACCGTCCAATCTGAAGAACACTTCTGGAGATATCAAGACCGTCGGATCATGTTTAGTGGAAGGATAGATTGAGCCACAAATGTCTCAAAGTAGATGCAAGCCTTCTGATATGAGGAATCACTTCGGGAGATATCCTAACCATCAAATTGAGGAAAGTAAAAGGATAGGATAAGCAAGGGAAAAGGCCCGAGATCCCGAATAGTCGAATTCTAGAGAGTCGCTGGATCGTGTTAATCCTTTTCGGGTTAAAGAATGACCATTAGATAAAGTCAAATTTACTCGAGGTTTACACTTCTGGAGAATTGGGAAGTGGAGAAATTGAATTACACAAAGTCCCAAAGGCCGAAGATTCAATGTCGCGAGGTTAAGACATGTAGCACTCACTTTGAGATCTCACGTCATCAACAGTGATGTTAGCTAGGATACGTGGCCCAATCAGGTGGTAACAAGTGCCAAGGTCCCATAGGTACTTTAGGCATACGTAAGCCACGAAAATAGGTGGCACGTGGCAACCACTCAGGAAGTGCCACGTCAATAAGTGACATTAGCAAGTTACGTCACTCTGGGACTTTTTACTTCGGGAGTTTCACCACCAGCAAATGCCTGAAGTCCCGAAGTCTGAAGTGGACATGAGTTGTCCGATTTGAAGAACACTTCGGGAGCATTCTCGACTATTGATCAATTACAGTGGAAGGATAACGTAAGTGGAATAGTTAACCAATAGTAGGCAGTCACCACTGTTGTATGACTTATTCGGTAGGTAATCACTCCATAGGAATTGCTACTCCAGAATTCGAGAGCCACGAATAGTCGAAGTCCCGAAGTAAATGAGAGCCATCCATCACGTTGATAACACTTGTTCCCATGCTCTCTAGAATGACAGCGGCTCTGCTTGTATTCCAAATAAAGTGTGGCCATATTTATTTCTATCTGGTAAGGTTTGTGAGGACATGACCCTCCTCTTCCCTTTGCGTACCCATGGTCATGGATTTTTTGAAAATGAATCATTGATTTTTATTTTATGAGTTACTGATTTTTTTGGAAAGGAAATGAAATGTTTTGAGATCTAATAAAGCTCTTTTTTTTTTTTTCCTTAATATATAATAAACATTATTTGCTCACTTTTTTTTTATAATATATATATTCAAGTTAATTTTTTTTTCGTAATTTCTTTCTGTGAATTTTTTTTATTTTTTTAAACATATATATAATATGTAATAAACAATAATAAACTCTTTCTCTATATATATTAAATTTGTGTTTTTTATAAGTATACAAACAAATAACAAACAATAATTTTTTCAATTATAAAATAAAATATTTCATAAAATAAAACATAGTAAAATAAAAACTCATAACTCTCAACAATATACTTTATACCATCCTTAATTTTATTTTTATTTTTTTAATTATTTTATTTTTATTTTTTTTATTTTTAAATTAACTCTCTAAAAATGTGTTTCTCATGGAGGTGAGATTCTTACAAGTAAATAAGTGGTTGGAACATACCGATAGGTGGAAAGAGTGCCAGATTTCTTTCTTGCTACGCATTTTTTCATCTTTTGGGTTTTTTTTTTTAAAGGTTTTGAGTTACTAAATTATTTTTAGGTTTTTCGATTATTTCGAGTTTTGGACTGTTTCGAGTTCCAGTTTTTGATTTTTTCCATTTTTGGATTGATTCGATGTAATAAGGAACTTAGTTCCCCATCTAGTATTGTAAGCCATCATTTCATATAATATATATGCGAGAGTATCGATTTGTATAAGTTTTGTTCATTTATTTTCTCGGTTGCTTTCTATAGGTTGCACATAATGTTTCGTTGTAATAAGGAATTTAGTTCCCAATCTAACATTGTAACTCATCCTTTCATATAATATATTTCATACAATATATATATGAGAGATTTTGGGTTTCTACAAGTTTTGTTTATTTATTTTAGAGTTTTTGTTGTTGTTGTTCCTACAACATGAACATGAATTTATTTCAAAAGTTTATTTGTCTTTCATATTTATATAACTATAAATCTGAAATTTATTATTACAAATTTATTTTTTTTCATTTAAATAAATATGAATTTATATTAAATTATTTTAGATAATAATAATAATAACATATATAAAAAATCCACAATTTATCTTCATTTAAATAAATATGAATTAACACATAATGAATTCCACAATTTGTCTTCATTTAAATAAATATGAATTAACACATAACAATAACCCGTAACAGAAAAATGTTATGCAAATTTACTTACTGCAACATAGGTTGTTTGTCTTCTCATATGAGAACTCTAGATTATTCTCATATAAGAACTCCAAATGTAAGGAACCTCCTCGTTACGCCGACAAACCTCTTAGTACAAGTGCAATTTTTTTTTTTGTTTAAAATTGTGTACGCATGTGTACAAGGGAAATAAATACATTTGACTCTGCGTCGCCACCCGACGACGAACAAGGCGCAAACACGAATAACACAACAAGACAAAATAAGACTCACAACAAGTAACTACATGCATTTAATGACGATCAATCGACAAGAAGTAAGACTGACTACCCGCCCGTCCTACCCTGCAATGGTTAGGACCTCCAAGACACAAAATCAACGCTCAAGCCCAGGTTCCAATCGATTTTAACCAGTTAAGGTCTCAGGGCTGGCCACTGTTCTGAGGAACATGGAGGTGTCTACATCCCACCTGACACAAGAAAACCAAAACTAAATATGCTAAATCGACAACAATAAGACGATCACTAGAAGATAAGGTTCTATGAATCAACACGCATCACATGAATTTCCGCGGTGCAAGAGAAACTAGTTACTAAATCCAAATGGAATGGTATAAGTGTGTGCGCAAGAAATCAACTTTATTTAAATTCAAGAAGCAAGGTGGACATCGACTTTACTCAAGGCGCGAAATTATTCAATCATAAATCCAACTGTAGCTATATACCATGATGCACAATAAGTATCGATTAAACCATGGAGCAAGGAATCAATTACATCTATATCACCCCTCTACAATTTCAGAGTGCATACATTCTATTATAGCCATACAATTCACTCGTTCTTATGCCTCTCTTAAAGGCGCACTAGTAACAATTTAAAATTTGATTTAAACTGAGTGAAATACATTATAATAATAAAAATAACTATACGGTTGTGATTTAAATACCATTAAGATGAATTTTCACTATCTATAAATAAATAAATCAAACATTGAGGATCCTAGGATTCCATTGCATTCACGAAGCCTATACATATATCCTTGAAATTTACAATAATTTACACTACAAAAATATCTCTATACATATACCTATCAATTAAATTTACACTATGTGTATATCTATTAAATAAATTGATCAACATTGAGGATTCCATTGCAATACATTACTTTGACATTACATTACTTTACAATATATTCCCTCATAATACCTTCATGTTAAATAACCTTGCAACAATATCAATTACCTCACTTCTTGTATGCTGCCAAAATAAATTACTTTAACATAATAACATTTCATTTATATTACAATAATACACAAAATGACCAACACTTTACATTTGATATGTTATCTCTGAAAAATACATTAACCTAACCACAAAACGATAACAACATCCACATTAACAGTTCCATAACCGTAGTATTAACATTAATGCTCCACTACATTATCATTATCATAAGGCAAATGACATTGATATTAACTTTACTATGAGCATTAATATTAAAACATTACATTACATTGATCATTACCCTAGAACAATATTAATATCAACATCATTTTCATAATTCAACTGTTTAAAGCCTAGAGCATAGTGTATTGCACATGAACTACCTTCAATATCTAACTAAATCATAATGCCAGAACCTACTCCCAACCGATTGTAATCGAGCGTGCAAGCCAACCGTCAACAAGAAGGTTCTAAACCTCCAATTCTAAGGGGGTAAAGGTCTAAGGCAGTGTTCGAAATCCAAGGGAGGAGGTTCGTTGCCAACACCCCGTCAAGTTCGCTTCTATCGCCAGGCCACCCCACAACCCAAGCAACCCATTACTCGAAAATTTCGCAAGAAGATAGAAACATCAAAATCATAAAGGGTTCCTGGTTGTCGTTGAGGAAGACCTGGAAGTAGTCAACCATCCAGAATGAGGTTAAGGTGCCATGCGTACCAGGACGACTACGATGTCGCACTGCGGGTGTTTAGAGCGCCTTAAAAAATTTTCCATCAAAAACTTAAACAGTACAGTCTAAAGGGGCCTACGAACAGTGAAGACGTGCACCAACATATTGAATTAAATTTCACGACAGCGCATAGCTCGCTGCATCAGGATTCGTGGAGCCGTAAGGGTTCGAAATTCTCAAGGTTGTAACTAAGTGTCTGTCATTTTTACGGGAGGGGTGGGTAGTCACCCAGAAGATCAAGGCTACTGGTAAATGTTGTAGCTAGAGTTGACCCACTGTGGAGAGACTCCTATCAAACGCTCAAGAAAAACAACCCAAGGTCAGAGTAATAACCTTTGCCCATGCTTGCCGGATAAGATGGGATTTCATACAGTCCTGCAGAAAGGAAAAGGAGATGCATGCGCCTACGAAGTAGAGAACACATGCAACCGTCTCAACAAGGATCGAGGAGACCCAAAAAAAAAATCACTAAAGGGAATTTCGTTAATAATCTGAACAGTGGCATTCCAGAGAGATATTCGGTCGACTGAACCAAGAGGTGAAATTTGTAACCATTCATCACACTGAATAATCCCAGAGAACTCGTGAGGGAAACAACAACGCCATGCAGACAAAAAAAAAGGGGCCAACTCATAAAAATAAAGGAAAAGGGTGATCGCTGGAGTGGAAAAAAAACCAGTCAATCGTTGGGAAAAAGAACTTTCCTAAGGAATGTAATCGCTGGAATAAAAATGATAAAATCAGGTGTCCGAGCTAGGATATCGCGTAGTTTAACCATACGGATCCAGACCAGGGATCAACAAAACCCACCCAGAATGCTAACCACAGATTCTTGGGGAATACAACAAAGGGGAAAAAGCTTAAGATAGAGTTCAACCAATATTACTGTGCAGAGACAAATGGAGAGAAATAAAAACTATCCCGGCGATCAAATGCACGACCGAGAACTTTACCATCAACCAGTTCAAGATTATTGACACACCAAGGAGCATGAGAACCAAATGGCCAAGGACCACAACAGGGGTAGACATTTTACGATGTAGATACTATAGACTTAATATAGATAAATCTCAACGATTAACGGATTTCAACAGCTGAGTTAACCCTTTTACAACAATTAAAATTTTATCTGCCGAAGTAAATAAATATGCATTCTACTCTAACAAATAAGGATCATACTGTTGCCTTATCACTTGCCTCGATTGAATCCTGTGTGCTCCGTGCATCTCTCGCTCGTCGACCGTCGAGACCTCACCGGTACATCCCAACCAACGCTAGGGGTACTCTCCTTCCCCCTTAGCCCCCCGAGCCGCAATGGGGCCACACACTATCCAAATGGTACGCCTAGCTCCCAGCTCGCCTCTCAAGGCCGAGCTACAACTCCTATCCGAGCTGGAAAATCCCAACTCCCCACAAGTAATCAGTCAAGTCACAATTCTGGCAGCGTAACGTTACGCTAACAGCTGATCCCCTACTTCCTCCTCCTTCCTCTCTTTTATAGAGTTTTAGACCTCCAAACTTTCCCTAGATTTCTTTTTAATTTAAGTTTTAATGAAATCTTCTAAAATTTCTCCATCGTACAAGTGTCATTCATCCCCCACGGTTCTCCATTAAATAATTTTTTTAATTTATTAATTTGTCTCATTTCCCTCACCCACCTAGAGTTGCTCCTAAATTTACTCCTAGGTGTTCCTAGATTCTCTTACAGGTTTAAATACTTTCCCTAAAATGAAGTTGCTATTTCAGTTCAATTTAGAAAGTTCTTAATTGCAGATTCTTTACTATGTTTACCTCACTTTTTACCATAAGTTCCCTTCTTTCCCTTATTATGTTTCCTCCATTCCTTGGTTTCCTAATTTTTATTTTTCCCTTCTTTCCCCTTTTTATTAGAGCCAAAATGGTAGTTGCGCTATTTAATCTTTTCCTTTTTATTATTAATTTAATGTCTTTTTATACTTTCACAAGTTAAGAATTAAATTCTCCTTTACAATTTTTAAATCCACTAATTTTAATTAAATTCTTCCTCTCTTCATTTTACCTCAAATATTTTATGAAGACTTAAACTATTACTTACGTGGTTTTTAGTTTAAATTGTATTTTTATTTTTATAGGGTCTTTTCTTAAGGTTAGACAACATTTTACCCTAGAGAAGATTTAGACTTAGGGCTTAGATTCTGAACTGGGCAACATTTTAATTAGGGTGGTTGTTTAAGAATTTCTCAATGTGTTAAAAGTCTTAGGGCCATATATGTTTGTTCCTTCATCAACATCAATGCGACGTGCCCTTCGGGATGTACCACGTGCTCCAGGGGTGCCACTCGCCTCTCGTGTGCTTTTTTTTGTGCGACGTTCCCTTTAGGATGCACCACATGCTCCAAGGGTGCCACTCGCCTCTCTTGTGCTTTTTTTTTGCGCGACGTGACCTTTAGGATGCACCACGTGCTCTAAGGGTGCCACTCACCAACTTGACTAATTGGTAGATATCAATAACGACTCGAGTCAACACTCCGCCATGTGAACTTGTGGGATACTAAGGGCTTCTAAGGAATAAGGCCCCCACCTTATTGCATGCCCCTTAGAGTCATCGTGAGAGACTGTCGTAGTCTGCCCTCACGACATCGTGGATCCTCTCGAACTAGGTAATCGTTAACCTGCAATTCGAGCCACGACAAGAGTGCTAGTAGGTTGTGGCAGGGCTGTTGTCCGCACCTCTCCCTCAACCTCTCTGGTAATCGTGTGTGGCCCCTTTACTCCATATGTGAGTCTGGTTGACAAGATATCGTCAGCCTGCATCATCAACAATCGTGTCAGAACAAGTCCACATCATATCATCAAATCAATGTAATATCACAGTAAATAAATCAACCCAAATAACACACTCCCTGACTCTATCCGGAGTCCAAGGGGTTCCATCGATGCCTCTCCATCCTCAAGGTCCAAAAACCCTGCACATTCAATAAAACTGAGTCAATATCACCTGTCTATGTCAATGCAGTAAACATCATGTCATCAATCATAACGCATTTTAATCAAGGACAAGAGATTTAATATCATAATAGTCCAGATCACTTGCGAGCAAGTGTCCTCAAAGAATAAGTTTTCTTAGTGCGCCAGAGCGGGATGTTACATACACCTCCTCTTGGTCTAAACTTCATCCCGAAGTTTCATAGTATAAATGTCGAAATAAATGTATCACAGTATCATAAGTCTATCTATCAAACAAAAATGGAAACTGTTGGCGCATATCATATGCGTCCTCCCAGGTCATCGAGTGTAGACTATAATTGTCCCACTAGACCTTGACCTGATCTACCGTTCGACGTCGTAACTGTCGAACACGATGATATAAGATGTGGACCGGTTTATCCGTGAGCGCTCCCTTGTCCGATACCTGGAAGGAACTCATGTCAATCACATGTGTAGGATCACTAATATAATGTCTCAAAACAGATACATGAAAAATATCGTGCATACAACTCAAAGAATTAGGCAAGGCTAGTCAATAGGCCACAGGCCCCTTTCTTTCCACAATCTTGAAAGGTCCCACGAACTTAGGAGAGAGTTTAGCTCCCTTTCCAAACTTGATCGAACTCTTATGCAGTTTAACCTGCAAGAAGACTTGATCGCTGACCTCATAACTATGGTCGACTTGGTGCGCATTGACATAACTCTTCTATCGATCCTGCGCTTCTTTAATCATTTGTCGTATGGTTTGCATTTTCTCTTCCATTTCTTGGATCGCTTCTGGTCCCACCAAGACCCTATCCTCAAGCTGATCCCAACTCAAGGGCGTCCGACACGGTCACCCATAAAGAAACTCAAAAGGCGCCATCTTAATGGTTCTATGGTAACTGTTGTTGTAAGCGAACTCTACTAGAGACAAGAATTCCTCCCAACTCTTTTGTTGGTCCATCACGTACATGCGCAACATGTCTTCCAAGGTTTGGTTCGTTCGTTCGGTCTGTCTGTTAATTTCTGGGTGATACGCAGTACTAAAGTTAAGTTGGGTTCCCAAGGCCTCTTGGAAACTCATCCAAAATCATCCAATAAACAACGATCCTCGATCAGATATAATCCTCTTAGGCACGCCATGCAGCCTCACAATCTCACTGATGAAAACTCTAGCAATGTCAGGAGCCTGATACGTTGTATGTACAGGAATAAAGTGAGCACTCTTCATCAAAGTGTCTACTACTACGAAAATTGAGTCATGTCTCCTTGCCGTCAGTGGCAATCCAACAATAAAATCCATCGAAATGACCTCCCATTTCGATTCTGGAATGGCATGTGGTTGTAGTAATCCTGCTGGGTGTCTATGTTCAGCCTTTACCTGTTGACACTCCAAACACCTGGCCACATAGTTAACTATGTCGGCCTTCATTCCCCTCCAGAAGAATAAGGGTTTAAGATCTGCCCTCATCTTCGTGACTCCCGGGTGAGCCATGTAAACTTCTTTATGATCTTCGCTCAGGATCAACATCCTCAACTAGTCATTTGGCGGTACGTAAATCCAAATTTTAAAACTCAATAAACCATCACTATCAAATGAATATCCCTCATATCATGGTACCATCATTGTGTTTTGTCCGATAAAACCCTTGACCTCTTTGTACCAGTCATCGTCATATTGTAAAGTGAGAATCTTCTCACGTAGATTCGCTTGAAGAGGCAACACCGAAAATATGCGTGGCCTTCGACTCAAAGCATCTTCCACTCGGTTCACTGTTCCCTTTATGTAAGTAATCTCAAAGTTGTACTCTCTAGGCAATTCCGACCAACGTCGTTGTCGCGCGTTCAGGTCACTTTGCATAAAAATGTGTTGTAGTCCACAATGATCAGTCTTTAGTTCAAATTTTCGTCCAACAAGGTAGTGTCTCCAAAACTTCAAGGCATATATGATGGCTAATAACTCCAAATCATGCATCACGTAGTTTTCCTCATGCCTTCTCAGTTTCCTCAAAATGTAAGCAATCACTCGTCTGTCTTGCATCAAGACTCTGCCCAAACCTTCCTTGGATGCGTCTGTGCATACCAAGAAGTCTGCGTCCATGTCAGGGACCTTTAGTATCGATGTTGTTGTTAACAATTCCTTAAGCCTCTGAAATGCTTCCGTGCATTTCTCGGCCCAAACAAACTTCTTATTTTTCTTCTGCAATTATGTGATCGGATTTGCTATCTTCGAAAACCCCTCGACAAATCGTCGATAATCTCCTGCTAAACCCATAAATCTATGCACTTCTGTGACATTCCTCGGCGCCGACCATTCCATAATAGCCTCAACCTTGGCTGGATCCACGACGATACCTTCGCTGGAGATGACATGCCCTAAGTAGTGAATCTTCGATTGATAAAAATAGCATTTGGACAGTTTCCCATACAGTTTGTGCTCTTGTAGACACTATAGTACCAAGCGCAAGTGGTCGTCATGCTCCTCTGTCATACGAGAGTAAATCAAAATATCGTCAATGAATACTTGGACGAACTTGTCCAAGTATTCATGGAACACCCCATTCATCAAACTCACAAATACCCCTGGGGCGTTTGTCATTCCAAATGGTAAAACAGTAAACTCGTAATGGATACTGATCATAGCCTTCTTAAGGGATACAAATCATCAATTCTTGGTAAGGGATATTGATTCTTGATCATAGCCTTGTTCAGTTGACGGTAGTCAATGCAAAGCCTCCACGATCTGTCCTTCTTTCGTATGAAAATAACAGGTGCACCCCACGGTGACACACTGTGATGTATCAGTCCCAGGTCTAGCAGCTCCTTCAGTTGCATTTTCAACTCTTGCAACTATGGGGTCGACATCCGATAAGGCGTCCTTTCTATCGGTTCCATCCCCAGTTTTAGGTCGATGGTAAACTCCAATTCCCTCTTCGGCGACATCCCTGGTAACTCCTCCGAAAACATGTCCGCAAACTCTCTCACCACCGGAAGGTGTTCTAGACCTTTCGCTACTCCCTTTTTGTTTAGCGCAAGGATCGCATAAATCTTGCACCCCTTGCGCATGCTCTTTTGTATCTTTAAGGAAGAGACGAACCTTAGGGAAACTCCGTGGTTCCGTCCTACAATCACACGTCTCTGTCCTTCGTCATCAACCAAGCTCAACCGTTTCATCTTACAATTGAGTATCGCCTCATGCGATTCCAACCAATCCATACCAATCACAACGTCATAAGATCGTAAGATTGTGATGTACAAGTTGACCCTCGTGACAAACTCTCCCAGTTTAAGGGAACAACCCGTAGATTTTCCTCCAACCTTCTGTTTGGCTCCCGACGCCATCTCTATGAAGCTAAACTCATCCTGATCAACTACCTTTACCTTAATCCTTTTTAGCGCTGCACCAGAAATGAAAATCTCAGTAGCACCAGGATCTATCAAAACACGTAGGGTCTGGTCAGCGATGGTACCTGTCATCTCGAGCACAGTCGACTGGTGCTCTTCCTAGCGGTTGTTCACCGTTGCATGAATCCGATGGGCCTTGCCCATATCTCCCACTGTAGTGGGTCCGGATGATCCGGACGCTCTGTTTCTCTCCACAGGACAGTCGTGCTGGTAGTGTGTCTCCCCACATGTCCAAGACCCCTTCTTCAGCCTAGTAGTCCTGGTACCCGAAGTAGAAGATGACGGCCCACTGGCCTGGAAACCTGGTCTGTACTGATGAACAGGCCTAAACTGTTGCGGCTGTGGGCGACGTTGTTGTTGATGCTATGGTCCCCGATAAGGTGTCCACTGCTGAGGCAGTAGTCGTCGGGGTGCAGTGAAGTGGATCCCCTCTGGAAGCCACGATATCCCGATGTATGTCTCGCTGGTATCTGGTGCTGTTGTGTCCCAGATGAAACCTGCCCTGTTGGTCTCGCTGGAGTCCTAGTATGACCCCCAATGATAAGCTTCTCCTCTGCTATGAGGGCCTTCTGGACGTCATCGTGAAAGGTTTGAGGCATCGAAATACTAACCTTTGGATGCAGGCTACCGTTAAGGCCAAACATGAACCTATTGACCTTAATTTTTTCTGTGTTAAGGTGCGGAGCATACCAGAGCAACTCCATAAAATGTGCCTCGTACTCGGGCACCGTACGACCTCCTTGTCGTAAGGCGTTGAACTCATTAAGCTGAAGCTCAATGAATTTCTCTAAAAGGTACCTCTTTTGAAATTATTCCTTGAACAGTTCCCATGACACGTCTTCAATGGCCATGTTCAGCTGCAGTAGGAGCGTCTTCCACCATAGAAGAGCGCTCCCCTTCAGTTGAAAGACCGTCATGCAGACCTTCATGTTGGAGGTATAATCGTGAAGTGTGAAGCACATCGCCATGTTCTCCAACCATGCCACGGTGGCTGCGCCATCCGGGGCACCAAAGAACTCAGGAAATTTGACCTTCTTGAGTTCACGGTGAATGCTATCAGTAATGGCCGGTGCGTGCGGCAGAACCTCAGCAGCTGTCAGCGCCCTGGCCTCATCTCTGTCCAAACGGTTGATCAGTGCCTCAGACATGTGCTGAAAAGATCTCATCATTATGGCTACATCACCAACTGCTATCTGCTCCTGTCCGAGAACCTGCTCGTCTCCCTAAGGGTTAGATCCCTCAGGCGTGGATGCTACTGGGGGCGTCGTGCCTCCTCCCCTAGCAGCATCCTCTAACCATGATTACCTGCACGCACACAAGTCAACTCAATTAGCAACAGTATAATCAAATCATAACAACGAAAGCCATAGTGATCCCAAGTCACGGGCTGAACCCGGTCTAATACCATATGTAAGGAACCTCCTCGTTATGCCGACAAACCTCTTAGAACAAGTGCAATTTTTTTTTTGTTTAAAAGTGTGTGCGCACATGTACAAGGGAAACAAATACATTCGACTCTGCGTCACCTCCCGATGACGAACAAGGCGCAACCACGACTAACAAAACAAGACGACATAAGACTCACAACAAGTAACTGCATGCATTTAATGACGATCAATTGACAAGAAGTAAGACTGACTACCTGCCCGTCCTACCCTGCAATGGTTAGGACCTCCAAGACACATATGAAACGCTCAAGCCCAGGTTCTCATCGATTTTAACCATTTAAGGTCTCAGGGCTGGCGACTGTTCTGAGGAACAAGGAGGTGTCTACATCCCGCCCGACACAAGCAGACAAAACTAAATATGATAAATCGACAACAACAAGACGATCACTGAAAGATAAGGTTCTATGAATCAACACGCATCACATGAATTTCCGTGGTGCAAGAGAAACTGGTTACTAAATCCAAATGGAACGGTATAAGTGCGTGCGCAAGAAATCAACTTTATTTAAATTCAAGAAGCAAGGTGGTCATCTGCTTCACTCAAGGTGCGGAATTATTCAATCATAAATCCAACTGTAGCTATATACCATGATGCACAATAAATATCGACTAAACCATGGAGCAAGGAATCAATTACATCTTTCTCACCCCTCTACAATTTTAGGGTGCATACATTCTATTATAGCCATACAATTCGCTCGTTCTTACACCTCTCTTAAAGGCACGCGAGTAACAATTTGCAATTTGATTTAAACTGAGTGAAGTACATTATAATAATAAAAATAACTATATGGTTGTGACTTAAATACCATTAAGGTGAATTTGCACTATCTATCAATAAATAAATCAAACATTGAGGATCCTAGGATTCCATTGCATTCGCGAAGCCTATACATATATCCTTGAAATTTAAAATAATTTACACTACAAAAATATCTCTATACATATACCTATCAATTAAATTTACACTATGTGTATATCTATTAAATAAATTGATCAACATTGAGGATTCCATTGCAATATATTACCTTGACATTACATTACTTTACAATACATTCCCTCATAATACCTTCATGTTAAATAACCTTGCAACTATATCGATTACCTCACTTCTTGTATGTTGCCAAAATAAATTACTTTAACATAATAACATTTCATTTATATTACAATAATACACAAAATGACCAACACTTTACATCTGATATGTTATCTCTCACAAATACATTAACCTAACCACAAAACGATAACAACATCCACATTAACAGTTCCATAACTGTAGCATTAACATTAACGCTCCACTACATTATCATTATCATAAAGAAAATGACATTGATATTAACTTTACTATGAGCATTAATATTAAAACATTACATTACATTGATCATTACCCTAGAACAATATTAATATCAACATCATTTTCATAATTCAACTGTTTAAAGCCTAGAGCACAATGTATTGCACATGAACTACCTTCAATATCTAAATAAAGCATAATGCAAGAACCTACTCCCAACCGATTGTAACCGAGCGTGCAAGCCAACTGTCAACAAGAAGGTTCTAAACCTCCAATTCTAAGGGGGTAAAGGTCTAAGGCGGTGTTCGAAATCCAAGGGAGGAGGTTCGCTGCCAACACCCCATCAAGTTCGCTTCTATCGCCAGGCCACCCCGCAACCCAAGCGACCCATTACTCGAAAATTTCGGAAGAAGATAGAAACATCAAAATCATAAAGGGTTCATGGCTGTCGTTGAGGAAGACCTGGAAGTAGTCAACCATATAGAATGAGGTTAAGGCGCCATGCATACTAGGACAACTGCCATGGCACGTTGCAGGTGTTTACAGCCCCTTCAAAAATTTTCCATCAAAAACTTAAACAGTACAGTCTAAAGGGGCCTATGAACAGAGAAGACGTGCACCATTGTCTCGAATTAAATTTTGCGACAACACATAGCTCGTTGCATCAGGGTTCGTGGAGCCGTAAGGGTCCGAAATTCTCAAGGCTGTGACTAAGTGTCTGTCGTTTTTACGGGAGGGGTGGGTAGTCACCCAGAGGATCAAGGCTACTGGTAAACGCTATAGCTAGCGTTGCCCCACTGTGGACAATCCCCTATCAATGCTCAAGAAAAACAACCTCAGGTCAGAGTAATAACCTCCGCCCATGCTCGCCAGATAAGATGGGAGTTCATATAGTCCTGCAGAAAGGAAAAGGAGATGCACGCGCCTACGAAGTTGAGAATGCATGAAACCGTCTCAACAAGGATCGAGGAGCCCCAAAAGAAAATCGCTAAAGGGAATTTCGTTAATAATCTGAACAGTGGCATTCCAGAGAGATATTCGGCTGACTGAAACAAGAGGTCAAATTTGTAACCATTCATCGCACCGAATAATCCCATAGAACTCGTGAGGGAAACAACAACATCGTGCAGACAAAAAAAAAAGGGGCCAACTCATAAAAATAAAGGAAAAGGGTGATCGCTCGAGTGGAAAAAAAAAACAGTCAATCGTTCGGAAAAAGAACTTTCCTAAGGAATGTAATCACTGGAATAAAAATGATAAAATCGGGTGCCCGAGCCAGGATATCGCGTAGTTTAACCATACAGATCCAAACCAGGGATCAACAAAACCCACCCAGAATTATAACCACAGATTCTTGGGGCATACAACAAAGGGGAAAAAGCTTAAGATAGAGTTCAACCAATATTACTATGCAGAGAGAAATGCAGAGAAATAAAAACTATCCTGGCGATCAAACGCATGAACGGGAACTTTACCATCAACCAATGCAAGATTATTGACACACCAAGGAGCATGACAACCAAATAGCCAAGGAACACAACAGGGGTAGACATTTTACGATGTAGATACAATAGACGGAGTATAGATAAATATCAACGATTAACGGATTTCAACAGCTGAGTCAACCCTTTTACAACAATTAAAATTTTATCTGCTGAAGTAAAGAAATATGCATTCTACTCTAACAAATAAGGATCATATTGTTGCCTTATCGCTTGCCTTGATTGACTCCCGTGCACTCCGTGCCGCTCCCGCTCAGCGACCGTCAAGACCTCACCGGTACCTCCTAGCCAACGCTAGGGTTACTCTGCTTCCCCCTTAGTCCCCCGAGCTGCAAAAGGGCCACACACTATCCATATGGTACGCCTAGCTCCCAGCTCTCCTCGCAAGGCTGAGCTACCACTCCTATCCGAGCTGGGAAATCCCAACTCCCCACAAGTAATCAGTCAAGTCAAAATTTCGGCAGCGTAACGTTACGCTAACAACTGATCCCCTACTTACTCCTCCCTCATCTCTTTTATAGAGTTTTAGACCGCCAAACTTTCCCTAATTTTCTTTTTAATTTAAGTTTTAATGAAATCTTCTAAAATTTCTCCATCGTACAAGTGTCATTCATCCCCCACGGTTCTCCATTAACTAATTTCTTTAATTTATTAATTTGTCTCATTTCCCTCACCCACCTAGAGTTGCTCCTAAATTTACTCCTAGGTGTTCCTAGATTCCCTTACAGGTTTAAATACTTTCCCTAAAATGAAGTTGTTATTTCAGTTCAATTTAGAAGGTTCTTAATTGCAAATTCTTTACTATGTTTACCTCGTTTTTTACCATAAGTTCCCTTCTTTCGCTTATTATGTTTCCTCCATTCCTTGGTTTCCTAATTTTTATTTTTCCCTTCTTTCCCCTTTTTATTAGAGCCAAAATGGCAGTTGCGCTATTTAATCTTTTCCTTTTTATTATTAATTTAATGTCTTTTTATACTTTCACAAGTTAAGAATTAAATTCTCCTTTACAATTTTTAAATCTACTAATTTTAATTAAATTCTTACTCTCTTCATTTTTCCCCAAATATTTTATGAAGACTAAGACTATTACTTACGTGGTTTTTAGTTTAAATTGTATTTTTATTTTTATAGGGTATTTTCTTAAGGTTAGACAACATTTTACCCTAGAGAAGCTTTAGACTTAGGACATAGATTTTGAACTAGGCGATATTTTAATTAGGGTGGTTGTTTAAGAATTTCTCAATGTGTTAAAAGTCTTAGGGCCATCTAGGTTTGTTCCTTCATCAACATCAATGCGACATGCCCTTCAAAATGCACCATGTGCTCCAAGGGTTCCACTCGCCTCTCGTTTGCATTTTTTTGCGCAAAGTGCCCTTCAGGATGCACCATGTGCTCCAAGGGTGCCACTCGCCTCTCGTGTGTTTTTTTTTTGCGCGATGCCCTTCAGGATGCACCACTTGCTCCAAGGGTGCCACTCACCAACTTGACTGATTGGTAGACATCAATAACCTCTGGAGTCAACACTCACCAGGTGAACTTGTGGGAGACTAAGGGCTTCGAAGGAATAAGGCCCCCACCTTATTGCGCGCTCCTTAGAGTCATTGTGAGCGACTGTCGCAGTCTACCCTCACAGCATCGTGGATCCTCTCGAACTAGGTAATCGTTAACCTATAGTTCGAGCCATGGCAGGAGTGCTAGTAGGCTGTGGCAGAGCTGTTGTCCACACCTCTCCGTCAAACTCTCTGGTAATCATGTGTGGCCCCTTTACTCCATATGTGAGTCTGTTCGACAAGATATCGTCAGCCTACATCATCAACAATCGTGTCAGAAAAAGTCCACATCATATCATCAAATCAATGTAATATAACAGTAAATAAATCAACCCAAATAGCACACTCCCTGACTCAATCCAGATTCCAAGGGGTTCCATCGATCCCTGTGCATCCTCAAGGTCCAAAAACCCTGCACACTCAATAAAACTGAGTCAATATCACTTGTCTATGTCAATGCAGTAAACATCATGTCATCAATCATAACGCATCATAATCAAGGACAAGAGATTTAATATCATAATAGTCCAGATCACTTGCGAGCTAGTGTCCTCAAAGAATAAGTTTTCTCAATGCGCCAGAGAGGGATGTTACACCAAATTAATATAAAATTTTGTTTTGATACAACAGTCTTCTTACAACTTGTTCATCTTTCTATTTCTAGGAAGATAAAGTTAAAGTTTTATGTAAGCAAAATACTGAAATATGAAAAATTAATATAAATTTTGTTTTCATATATAAGTCTTATTATAGTTTGTTCATCTTTCTATTTTCATTTAATATGAAAAATTAATATAAATTTTGTTTTCATACAAAAATCTTCTTATAGTTTGTTCGTCTTTCTATTTTCATTTATGAAATATGAAAATTGCACGAAGCCATGAAAGTGTGAAATTTTGTCATTCTATTATGTTTGAATAATGGACACAACCTAATATAAATCATACTCATTTTCTAGGTTGGAATATTCTTTTAGGGATTGCAAGAATATATGGCCAAGGATTCCAAGGTTATATGGCCAATGGGATATCTACTTCATTCCCTGATTTAGAGTATACACAGACATGATGGAGTATATAAATCTGATTTAGAGTATACATAGAGATGATGGCCCTTTCATCCCTAGTGTTTGAACTTTCACTTTGATACTAAATGTAACATTTCTCCATGGGATACTACAAAATAATATTTTCTAAATTAAACACATGCATCTAGTGTAAACAAAATTTTCTTCTTTCATACATGAAATAACCTACTACATATTTTGAACACTTTTACAATTTTTCCAACGGTAAATATTTCAAATTTCAATCCAAATGTACGAATCTAAATAAGATGATGAGATAAAAAAGAAATTAACTTTACAATCAAAACATTTAAATAGAAACATAACAAAATACACCATGTGAAATATCTCCTCCCTAGTCTATTGAAGATGACCATTTACAATGTAGTCATATCAGTAGTAGGAATGTGCTTCCAAGCATTCCTTTTATTTTCACTTTCCCAGAGGGAAACAATAGAATCATCCTCGCCAACTAAGATCCTAGCCGACTTCCTACATCCAAGAAACCTTTCAGTTTCTTGACCCTCCGTGCTCGTGACTCCAAGAACAACAAAACACATATTCTCTAAGAAGACTCACAATAATTGTATCTTCCAGGAATTATCCAAATTGTCCACAAACTCCAACCTCTCAACCTCCCCTTCATTACCACTTCCTCTCCCTATTTATCAAGTTTTCATACCCCCTTCCCCAAGTCTCCTCAACCACCCTCATTAGTAGCCATCGAACTCCCTTATCTAGATTTTTGGGAAAATTTAAAATAAAACTAAAATATAAATGAATTACATAAAATAACAATAAATAAAATGCAAAGTCTTTCTTCTCATGTTAGCTTATAAATGCAACTTGACAATTTACCCCAAATGTACATTACAACCCACCATAATCATTTCATTAATCATACCAACCATCAATCAAAGTCAAAGAAGATACTCAATGCTACTAGATATTTTGTTTGCAATACAATTTACATAGTCACTAAACCATTCGACGAAATAGTTAATAATTAATAAATTAATTAATTATATTAGTGTACATGTGTAGGGTATGTGCGCGTAGCTAGAAGAAACAAATCCTACACATGTGCTAACGATAAACAAACAATGACTCTATTGCATATCTCCTATATGATCACACTAAGGCATGTAGGACAACAAATGCATCATTTAATAATTCTAATTAGAAAAACTAGAATAATTCAACAAGAATTGATCATCAACTTAGAATATCAATTGAAATCATAATGAGTGTTTTGGAACCAAGTGAGAAATCAAGAGTCGCATGACTAGTCCCATAACAATTTTGTCAACTAACATTGAATCATCCTTCCTTCCTAACATACTTCCATCTCCCATCCTATCTTTTCCTCTGTTGGAATAAGCTGGAGCGTCAACTATTTTGACCTAACTCCAGATAGAACCTGTAAGTGGAAGTGTCATACATCTCGACCAAGCTTCACCAACAGGAAACTGGCATTCACCATTACACGTCTAGGGGAGTGTGTCTTCACACAACCCTCCCACAACTCTAGGTTTCATAGGGTAAATAGTGGGAAATACCTCGACCCCTCCTTATAGAACTAAGGTCAACAGCCTACATCAAGCCATAATGTGAAAATATTTCTCTTAGAGTCATGTCATCAAACAATAACTCTCGGCAAGCTATGTGTCATGTCAAAACCACAATTACCACATATCATAGTAATATTTAAAATCATAAATTAAATAATAAGTATGAATTATAGCATATACTATCGTATTGATGTCTATGACATCCAAGTTACTTCATCACTATAGTCATTTGGCTATCACATAAATCATCAACCTATAGGTTTGTTCACCAATAACTCATATCCATGCATATACATCATAATTTTGTGTAAGGATCCATATATGTATTAAAATTCAATTATGAAATGCATGTTTATTTTCATCATTCCCTCCATCTGTTATGCATTCACCACATAACTTGAACTAGTATCCATGTACCAAAATTCCACATTTAAATTTTCATGTTTGAATAATTCTCATAACTGTCATAATTATGAACATATAACAATAAAATAGCATTATGCATCACATAAATAGGTCTAGATATACCCATCTCAAATGTCTATATCATTCTGACTCAGTCCAAATAGTTACTAAGAAATGAATTACTAAGATGAGTAAAATCAAAGTTTTAACTGTCTAAGATCAAAATATGGGGCGTTGCACTCAAATTAGAAGTTATCTTGGGAATCATAATACAATAAGTCATTTCCACGAACCTTATAAATATGTAGTCCCACAAAAGATTGAAATAGGGTGGTTAGACCCTTTCACTGTTCGACAATTATGCTCAATGATTAGAATATTATATTGCCTTCTATCATCAACCTTCATAGCTTCAAAGAATGGAGAATCATGAGAAGTCGTTACAAGTCAAAACATGAGATTAATATTTTCCATTAATATGTTTTGATGACAAAGCATTTCTAAAGGGGAAGACAATGTTATGTATATAAAAATAAATGTTATTGATAAAGATATATACCTAAACTAGAGAACTTAGGATATTAATTATTAAAAGGTGCATCATATAAAGACATGACTTTACGTGAAATTCACCTGGAGGGGTATAAATTCCATGACCATTCAACATTGTAATCATCATCTCTCATATTTTATTCCATGTAATATTTTAATCCTTGTGGATTTTCTTTTATGTTATCCCATTTATTTTGAATATTTAATTTAAGAAATAAGTTGTTAATGTTATAGTTAGGTAACATTTTAGAGGAAATCTCTAGTAGAATCAGTAAAAAGCAAGCTAACACAGCTTGAAATCTACATGGAAAATAATAACAAGAGGATGGGAAAATGGAAGAGAAAATGAGTATGTTGTAGGGAAAAATTGGAAGCTAGAAATGGAGAAAATGTCTAGTGTTGAGGTCATTCAATGAGTGGCTCCTCCTACTATATTTGTGGGATCTTATGGGATGGAAAAAAAATTGGCTCGAGAGAAAAATACAATGCAACAAGAATCAATAGAAGCAAAGACGCAGTCCTTCTACATTTAATCATCAAAGGCTAATAGCAAGCTAAAACCATTAGTGGCCATGCACCTTTTTAATTTTTGAATATTATAATGCTCTATAATTTTGTATTCTTGTTAAGGTAGTTCGTACAATAATATACCTATAAAATAAATAATGGTAGCTCTAAAACTTTAAAACTAGTACATACTAGATGGTTCAGTTGTAACCTTATTTTAACACACACACACACACATATATATATATCTTTTAGTTATTTTATCGTAATTTTATTATTTTCTTTATGAATAGTATGATACTATTAGTGATTGTCATTAGTTTTATATTAATTATCTAATTAGCAAGAGAAATACAAATAAAAGTCGTTGGATAAACAAGTCAATATCAATTTCCGTGACTGAGAGATGGAGCGATACGAAATGCAAATGCGGCTAGGGTCCAAACCCTAGCCGCCATCGCTTTGATTTTTGCAGAGGAGTTGTGTGTATTTGCCGATCCAGTCGCTCTCCAGCATAGATGCTGAGCTACAGTTGCTTCCGTTCCAGATCCACCACTCTCTCAGCATTCAGGACGCGATTCGGAGTTTCCAGCGCGTCCCTCCTGTGTGCACGCGAGTTGGAGCAGGGGTAGCCTCTGGTGGTCGCCGCCCTGAGGATTCAGAGCGTCCCACCTCCGCGCACGCGTGTTTGGAGAGGTTTTTTCACATGACGCGGCCTACAGCAGCCTGGGCATTCAGAGACGCGGGATCGACACCTTCAGAGGAGGTCGGCTACGATGGGCCCGGATCAAACTGTCGAGAAGGGAAAAGACCCTTTGGAAGCATTCAAGGTGTTAGTTCGCTCGGCAGGCCCCAAATCCAAGCCTTCTCTCTCGTCCAAGTTTGTTAAGAAGATGGAGGAGATCCCTTCTTTGGAGTTATCTCCAGAGCAGCCTTGCTCTCTTGCCCTCATTCTAGCAGAAAAGTCCCTCATCGGAAAGTTTATGGGGTTATGGCCAAGCCCCAAAGCAGTGGAGGCATGGACGAATGACCGATGGAAACCACTGATAAAGGGAAACATTACCTTGTTCGCAGTGGGAAGGGGTTTTTTTGTCTTCAATTTCTTGAGCAAAGAGGATTGTGATCTAGTTTTCAGATCTGGGCCCTATTTCATGGGGGCGAGAGGACTGTTCTTAGCCCCCTGGACTATTGACTTTAATCCCGACGCTGAGATCACCGCAGCCCCTGTATGGGTTAGGCTGCCCCACCTACCCTTGCATCTCTGGGGGGCAGACTCTCTGGAGGACATCGGAAATAAGCTTGGGCGTTTYCTGGACAAAGCGGAGCCGAAAGGAGACCAGTTTACCTGCGCCCGAATTTGTGTTGAGKTTAACCTCGAGAAAGGTCTTYTGGAAGCCATTAAGCTCTCCCTGGGGGAATGGAGCCATATCCAAGAGCTGGACTACGAGCAGATTYYCTTCAAGTGCCTCAGGTGCCMTGCTTACGGCMACTTCGCAAGAAACTGCCCCACARCCGCTGAGGAACCKRGACCAGTCAAAGAAGACGCTTTTCATCCCGTAGCAAACCGACGAAGGCAGCCAAAGCGAAAGGAACCACTAGCCCAAGCCCCGAAGGCCACTCACTCAACAGAGGCAACTCTAGAAAATAAAAACAACTTTGATGCGCTAAAGGAAGATGAAGCCCCAGAACCAGAAGAAACAATAGTCAAGGCAGATCCTCTGGTAGAGGAAAGCCTTCCGGAATCCTCCCCCCCAAAATCTGTAGCAGCGAGAAAGATTCGGGCTCTAGATCCGAAAGCTCAAGAAGGTCGAGTTACAGCCCCCTCTAGCGGATCCGGGGGAACCTCTGAACCTGAAGACAATTCAGCCCCATCTCCACCCCTTACCCGAGGGCCAAAGACCAACAAAGCACGCAGAGAAAAGGAGGCGGCCTCCAACATTTCTTTAGGGTCTCAGAAACAGCTGGACCCCTACATTAAGGGGAAAATTTCAGTCCCCTTGGAATAATGCTTTGCTTCTGTCTTTTGCTATGCTCACAGTTTGTGAGAATTTACTCTTATACGCACACTTTGTCATATTCTCGAATTAGCTCAAGGAGCAGAGGGGATTGGTCTCCCAAGACACTCACAAGAAGGTTGGCAGCACTGTTAGAGGTCACCAACCTTCTTCCGATTTGTAACTTTCAGATTTTGGCTGGCCAGAATGCCGATTAATGCAACATAACCGTTTCTGTCAAAAAAAAAAGTCGTTGGATAAACGTTCTACGAAATGATGATTTTTTTTCGGGTACATTTGTTCAAAATCTAGTGATAAATTGTTAAATTCCTAGATTTGAGTGATTATTTCTGTATAATCTGAGCGCCCCAGAGTTTTTTCAGCATGTTGAATCCATTTCTGCATTCATAAATGGATTTTGAACAACAAAAAATATTGATTCGTGTAAATTTATATTGCCGGATTCCAACTAAAAAAACTCTTTGATAAACAACTAAACAAAGCCCAAATAAAATAGAGTGAAATAGGTAAAATATATATTTAAATAATTGGGTAAGATGAATTCCAATAATAAAGATCGTATTACAATTTATATTCCATTATAAAATAAATCACATTCTTAAATAGTGAGAACACAATGCATAATAAATAAATCAAGTATAAATGCATATTGTATAACAAAATCAAAATTATAAAAATAATATATATTTCATTTCTTGTTGCTACGAAAATAATAATCAATCTTACCTTTTTCCCTTCTACTTTAAGTCAGATTAAAGAAATATGAGTAAAAAACTAACCAATCAAAATTCTTAAAAAAAACTAGCTCTTTATAGGGTGTGTTTCCATATCACTTAAAAGAAGTACAACAACCTCGCTGTATTGATTTCTTTTACTCTATCCCTATCAAAAAAAAAATATGATGTGGAATATCCAATCAACATATTCATGCACTAATTTATCTCATTCAAATTTAGTTTATATATTTTATTATTATTCTTAACAACAATATATTTAGACCAGACATTTATGGTATATATATAAATAAATATATATGCGATTTCTTCCATGATATTATTATTTGTTATAATAATTTATTGTTATTTTTTATTGAAAAAAATTCTTGAAACCAGAGGATCACTATGTAACGTAACGGCCATATGACAAGATTAAGACTCGGGTGTTTTAGTCCCTTCACCCTCCACTTTCATTGCACTTCCTCAACGGAAATTCAAATAGTTAGATGAACAGTTCTTTCTCAGACATTAATTGAACATCAACAGCCATTGCTTTCGAAGGATTCGTGTAATCTGCGCATTGAAATCCTATCATTTTCGGTGATGGCAGTTTTTTCTTTTTAAAGTTTGACTTACCTTCACCAAAATGAAACGATTGAGGTGCAATTATAAAGCTCCGCTCCGTCTCCACACCAACTATCATGCTCCTCCTCAGCATCTATTCTTTAAATGTATATTAACTCTCACATTTATTGCATCATCATAATGGAGCTATTCACAATCCTTACCGTAAAGCTGAAGTTTTTTTTTTTTTTTTTTTGGGTGATTGATAACTATTGCGTCCGAGCTTGTATGATGGTGATCAATAACTATTTCACTGTTGTGTCTGATGATATATAAGTTGTTGAATCTAAATTAATTAAATGTTAAGTAGAGTAGTAAGTTCTGAATTGAAGCAATTCAGATCCAACTATCTCACAATTGAGTTGGGTTAGATAATTTATAATTTGTTGAATTTAAATTTATTAACTAAGTGATGTCTTATATAAACCATGAATATCAATCATTTCAAATCCATATATATATAATAATTTTAAAGTGGTTATTTTTCATCCTCTGTTATATTATCAACTATGCTACATCGTCCTCATTTTATACCATCAACTATATAAATAGTTTTAAAATATCCAACATTTACATATATTTAAATTGTAAATTTAAAATCCTACAAACAAACAAGTGAGTAAATGCATCGACCTACTTACTCTTTGGCACAGTGTGCATTGCCATACCTACCACGACACTAACTTGCTCCAAGCAAGGGGGTAAGTTAAGTTAGAAGAGATCAAAATTTCAAAGCTATGTATCATAAACGATAAAGAAAACTTTAAATATAGTTGTTTTTATGCATTGTAATTCATAAATCTTTTTAATTTTTATTTATTTGTATTAACTTTGTTTATTTATTTTTAAATTGAATTGAATATTGGAAAGAAGAAATGTTCCTATTTTATGATATTTGTTAAGCTAAGAAGAATAATTTGTGTTGAAAAATATCATTTATATATCTTTTTAATTTTAGTGAAAATTAATTATCATTATCATTAATTTTTAATTTGATTAAAAATAATTTTTAATAATTTATAAATTATTTATATATATATATATATATATATATATATATATATATATATTATTTATTAAAATAAAAAAATTATTTCTTTTGAAGAATTTGTATTTGTTGGTGTTTAGTAATTTTTGAAAGTATATATAATTTATAAATTTGAAAGTATATACTTGTATATGAGTGGGTTTAATGGTTAAGAATATATGTTTCCTCTTAAAAGGTTACCGGTTCAAATCGAGAGAGAATATTACTAATGTATTATTATTATTATTATTATATATAATGTACTAGCAAAATGTTTTTCCCTATAGTATGTGCTAAATATAGATATATATTAATATTGTTGTTGCTAGTAATTTATAAATGCATGCATAAAAAATTAAAATAATAAATAAATAATATAATATAATATTAACTTAAATTAATGTTTGCATTAATTTATAGCAATATAATATATGTATTAACTTATATTAATGAAGTTTATAAAAAAATTTATTAATAATCACCCAAGATATATTAATATTAATAATAAGAGTGTACTATCATGTTACAATATTTATATTTATATAGTTATTATATTAAATAATAAATAATTGTATAAATATTAAATTTTTTAATCTAATTATAAATTTTTATATTTATTTAAAAAAGTTAATTAATAATAATAGTGTACTATCATGTTACAATATTTATATAGTTATTATATTAAATAATAAGTAATTGTATAAATATTAAAAATTTTAATCTAATTATAAATTTTTATATTTATTTAAAAAAGTTAATTTATATTAAGTTTTTTGGTATAATTAATATTAATTTTTTGAATTAAAGTTATATTATACAAATTTAGATTAATGTTTATATTATTTTATATTAATTAATTGATATTAATAAATTATATTAATTTATATTAATGTTTGTATTTATTTATATCAATATAATATATGTACAGCTTGAGTGGGCCTAATGGTTAAGAACATGTGTTTCCTCCTAAAAGGTCACAAGTTCAAATATAAAGGGGGGTAGGGTATGTATATCTCCGTAGACTTTACCAGTCAAATCGTTGGGCAGTGTCTCGCTTGGTCATGACCTTAAAAATAGATTATTATTATTGTTATTATTATTATTAACAAATTTTATAAAGAACATTATTATTAATGAATAGATATATTATTAAGATAAATGATAACGATTAATGTTCATTAAATGTGATGTGATATTGTGACATCCATTAAGGGTTTTTTCACATTGCAACATTCATGAAGGGTTATGTTACGTTGTGGCATTCTTCACTGGTAATGTCATATTGCGACATTTGTTTTGGCTTAGTTTATTATTAATAACGTTCATCTTGCCATGTTAATGACAATGTTAGATTGTGACATTCATCAAATGTCCTACCATTTTACAATATTAATGAAGGGTTTTGTCGCATTCGGATGTTAATAAAATGTGATGTCACATTGTGACATTCATAAAAAAAAATGTTACATTGCGACATTCATCAACGATTATGTTGAAATGTGAAATTTGTATATGCGTATTTCATATTATGACATTCATACTACCACGTAAATGGCGATGTCATATTGCAGTGTTCATCAAATGTCATGTCACATTGCGATGTCCATTAAGGGTTTTGTTGCATTGTCACGTTCAATCAATGCGATGTCACATTGTGACATTCATTAAGTGTTTTGTCACATTCCAACATTCATGAAGGGTTATGCTAGGTTGTGACATTATTGAATGGTGATGATGGATTGTGACATTCATTTTGGCTTACTTTACATTAAATTGTTTCATTGCTTGATATTTAAGTTGCATTCTAAAATTGTTGAAGGTTTATGTTGCATTGTGACTTTCCTTTATGGTAATTTCAGATTGTAGGATTTAACTTGCCACATTAATGACTATGTCAGATTACAACATTCATCAAATGTACTATGACATTACAAACTTCATTAAGGGTTTTGATTCATTTTGATGTTAATGAAATTCCATGTCACATCTTGACATTCATAAATAATTATGTCAGATTGTGACATTCA
>JZKD02S1254693.1:193682-218418 GCA_000966675.3 Picea glauca
CTCTATCCTTCATCATCGACCAAGCTCAACCGTTTCATCTTACAGTTGAGTATCGCCTCATGCGATTCCAACCAATCCATACCAATCACGACGTCATAAGATCCTAAGATCGTGATGTACAAGTTGAACCTCGTGAAAAACTCTCCTAGGTTAAGGGCACAGCCCGTAACCTTTCCTCCAACCTTTTGTTTGGCTCCTGAAGCCATCTCTACGAAGCTAAACTTGTCATGTTCGACTGCCTTTACCTTAATCCTTTTCAGCACTGCATCAAAAATGAAACTCTCAGTAGCACCTGGGTCTATCAAAATACTAAGGGTCTGGTCAGCGACAGTACCTATCGTCTTGAGCACAGTCAACTGGTGCTCTGCCTGGCGATTATTCATCGCCGCATGAATCTGATGGGCCTTGCCCATATCTCCCACGGTAGTGGGTCCGGCTGATCTAGACACTTTGTTCCTCTCCACAGGACAGTCGTGCTGGTAGTGTGGCTCCCCACACGTCCAACACCCCTTCTTTGGCCCAGTAGTCCTAGTACCCGAAGTAGAAGATGACGGCCCACCAGCCTGGAACCTAGGTTTGTTCTGCTGAATAGGCCTAAACTGCTGCTGCTGCGGGCGACATTGCTGCTGGTGCTGTGGTCCCCGATAAGGTGTCCGCTGTTGAGGCAGCGGTCACCGAGGTGTAGTGAAAGTGGATCCCCTCTGGAAGCCATGATATCTCAGCATATGTCTCGCTGGTGTCTGGTGCTACAGTGTTCCAGAGGAACCCTGCCCTGCTGGTCTCACTGGAGTCTTGGTCTGACCCCCACTGATAAGCTCCTCCTCTACAATGAGGGCCTTCTGGACAGCGTCGTGCAAGGTTTGAGGCATCAAGATCCTAACCTTTTCACGCAGGCTTCCATTAAGGCCGAACACGAACCGATTGACCTTAAGCTTCTCTATGTTAAGGTGTGGAGAATACTGGAGCAGCTCCATAAAATGTGCCTCGTACTCAGGCACCGTACGACCTTCCTAACGTAAAGCATTGAAGTCATTAAGCTGATCCTCAATTAATTCCTCTGAAAGATACCTCTCTCGGAATCGTTCCTCGAACAGTTCCCATGACACGTCTTCGACGACCATGTTTAGCTGCGGCAGGAGCGTCTTCCACCATAGAAGAGCGCTCCCCTTCAGTTGAAAGACCGTCATGCAGACCTTCATGTTGGAGGTATAATCGTGAAGTGAGAAGCACATCACCATATTCTCCAACCATGCCTCGGTGGCGGCGCCATCCAGGGCACCAAAGAACTCAGGAAATTTAACCTTCTCGAGTTCACGGTGAACACTACCAATAACGATAGATGCGCGTGGAAGAACCTCAGCGGGTGCCAGCGCCCTGGCCTCATCTCTGTCCAAGCGACTGATCAGTGCCTCGTACATGTGCTAAAAATATATCATCATCCCGACCACGTCGCCAACTGCTATCTGCTCCTGACCGAGAACCTGCTCGCCTCCCTGGGGGTTGGACCCCTCAGGCATGGACGCTACTGGAGGCGTCGCCCCTCCTCCCCTAGCACCCCGTCTTCTGCCTCTGCGAAGTCCTCTAACCATGATTACCTGCACGCACACAATCAACTCGATCAACAACAATATAATCAAATCAATTCATGTCAACGAAAGACGTAGAAAATCCCAAGTCGCGGGTCGAACCCACTCTGATACCATATGTGACAAACGTCCTCGTTACGCCGATGAACCTCTTATAAGAAGTGCAATTTTTTATTTATTTTTTAAAAGTGTGTGCGCGAGTGTACAAGGGAAACAAACATATTCTACTCTAAGTCACCACCCGACGACTAACAAGACGCAACCACGATGATCACAACAAGAATACATAAGGTGCATGACAAGTAACTGCAAGCATTAAACGACATACTGTGTTATGTACAGTACGAACACATATGGAAGAATCCATAGTAACAGATTTTATTATTTCTGTACAGGAAAGCAGGGCGTTTAATCTTAGTTCTCTGCTCCGGAGAGAGAGAATGTCAAATACGCTCCTGGCCGACTACTCAGGCAGAAACTAGTAATCTCTGTCAGGAGGTCGCAGTGGTGGGAACTATGCCTTTAAAGAGCCCAAGAATACTGATACGACCTTAGAGGTGTGCCGCAAGAGTAGAAACCCTGCCTTTAAAGGGCCCGAGACTCTTGATACGGCACTAGATTCTTTACACAGCAAAAATCGCACACACAGACTTATATACAAAGTAACTAGCTTTATCAGATCGAAGAGTCTGATATCATACAACTGCGATTTTGGACAATTCCAATTAGTACTAACCCTAGAATTAACCCGACCCTAAACATCAGCATAGAAATAAACAACAACTTTATTAATCCTAAATTTAACAGCCCCACCCTAAGCCACTCAAATAAAAGCACCATGTAGAAGGAACTCATCGGATAAGGGTGCCCACCAGAATTAAGGTCAACACAGAAAAACCCAACACGCAATAAAAACAAAATCCAATTGAGCAATAGGAAATTGATGAAGAAAATCCAGAACCACATGGGCACAACTTCAATTGAAATGTCATAGGACTCTTCAAAATACGTTTAGTAACTTGTTAAGGTCAATATCATTTAAGTCAGGCATCATTTAACGACGATTCCACTCATGTAATCAGTTCAAATCCTAGGTAGCTTACTATGCATTTTGAGGAAATGAGCCATTTTACCTAAGTGAAAAATTAAGAATTAAATACCAAAAATCCATTAAAGAAATAAGGGAGTAAGGGATGCATTATACATCCATTAAAACTAATTACAAATATAACGCCTACTAACCATAAGTAAGATTTAAACATCAAACACAACTTATATCACGCTAACCCTGCGAAATTCCAATTTCAATGCATCTATGTGTTATCAAGGAACCGTAAAGCCACAATACCCCTTTCCATACATGATAACGATATTACATTTTAATACAGTAATTCTGCAATTAAATTATTAATCTCCTTCCAACTTGTATGCTATCAATACCATAAAATTTCCGTAACATTACCACACAATATCACATTTTATACTCTCATAATCTTGCCATAGAATATCTATCACCTTATTTCTGGTATGTTATCAATACTAAATTTTACGAAGATTTACCATAAAACCATATTAACAGTGCATTTTATATTGTCGTAATTCTGGCCAATAAAATAACATTATACTTACATTACAGTAGCATCACACATCCATAGTTAAACTGATAATATAACACAGTTAAGTGACCCACCAACAACATATTCAAAGACCTTACCCTTATGCATATTACAATAACCATACCAACTTTTACCTTTTACTATGCCACTATAAGTTATCAAGGAATCAATAAAGTTCCATAACCGTGCAACAATAACCCATTCCATACACTCTGGACTATAATGATTTTTGCAAATAAAATAAGGTTAAGATTACATTTAAGCTATTTCACACTACCCTTACATTCAAGCATCCCTCTTACGCATTCCAATACAATTACAACCTAAAGATTCATTACCTATACATCAATCCTATCTGAAAACTAGTCTGAGCTGATAGATATTACCCTCACCCACCTAGAGTTGCTCCTAAATTTACTCCTAGGTGTTTCTAGATCCCCTTACATGTTTTAAATACTTTCCCTAAAAATGAAGTTGCTAATTTAGCCCAAATTAGAAGGTTCTTTATTGTTGATTCCTTACTATGTTGACCTTTCTTTTTACCATAAGTTCCCTTCTTTCCTTTATTATGTTTCCTCCATTCCTAAGTTTCCTAATTTTTTATTATCCCCTTCTTTCCCCTTTTTATTAGAGCCAAATTGGCAGTTGCGCTATTTACTCCTCCCTTTTAATATTAATTTAAAAATCTTTTTATACATCCACAAGTTAAATATTTTATTTCTTCTTTACAATCTAAAACCACGGATTAATTAAATTATTACTCTCTTCATTTTACCCCAAAATTGTGAAGACTAAAACTATTACTTAAGTGGGTTTTTGTTTAATTTTTTATTTTTATTCTTAGGGTCTTTTTCTTAAGGTTAGACTAATTTTTTTATTTTTTTATATTTTTTATTTTTTTACCCTAGAGAAGTTTTAGACTTAGGACTTAGATTCTAAACTAGGCGACATTTAATTAGGGAAGTAGCTTAATAATTTATTAATGTGTTAAATGTCTTAGGGCCATCTAGGTTTGTTCCTTCATCAACATCAATGCGACGTGCCCTTAAGGATGCACCACATGCTCCAAGGGTGTCACTCGCCAACTTATGTTTCTTTTGCGCGACGTGCCCTTTAGGATGCACCACGTGCTCCAAGGGTGCCACTTGCCAACTTTTGTTTCTTTTGCGCAACGTGCCCTTCAAAATGCACCACATGATCCAAGGGTGCCACTCGCCAACTTGTGTTTCTTTCGCGCGACGTGCCCTTCAGGATGCACCACGTGCTCCAAGGGTCCCACTCGCCAAATTGACTGATTGGTAGACATCTAGAACCCCTGGAGTCAACACTCCGCCAGGTGAACTTGTGGAAGACTAATGGCTCTAAGGAATAATGGCCCCTCCTTATTGTGTGCCCTTTAGAATCATCGTGAGCGACTGTCACAGTCTGCCCTCACGGCATCGTGGATCCTCTTGAACTAGGTAATCGTTAACCTACAGTTTGAGCCATGGCAAGAGTGCTAGTAGGTTGTGGCAGGGCTAGTGTCCACACCTCTCCCTCAACCTCTCTGGAAATCGTGTGTGGCCCCTTTACTCTATATGTGAGTCTAGTCGGCAAGCTATCATCAGCCTGCATCATCAACAATCATGTCAGAACATGTCCATATCATATCATCAAATCAAACGTAATATCACAATAAATAATCATCCCAATAGCACACTCCCTGACTCAATCTGGAGTCCAAGGGGTTTCCATCGATGCCTCTGCATCCTCAAGGTCCAAAACCCTACACACTCAATAAAACTGAGTCAATATCACCTGTCTATGTCAAAGAAATGAAGCATCATGTCATCTATCATAACGCATCATAATCAAGGATAAATGTTTTAATATCATAAAAGTCTAGATCACTTGCAAGCAAGTGTCCTCAAAGAATAAGTTTTCTCAGTGTGCTAGAGCGGGATGTTACATATAGAAGTAACTCACTCAGACAAAATGATTCAAAGGTATATGAAATCTAATGAGGAATAGGTAAAAATCGTGGCCATACTCCAATTATTGCAGTGTTATCTCTAGGATTCCAAGGTTCTTTCGTGCGACGAGGGTTGAAGGACTGTAAAGAACCAATCTGGTTCTTACGACGAGCATCCATCATAAATGGAATAAATAACTGTAATCCATATTGGACAAGAAAATATATTGAATAAGAATGTATATAATGAGATAAAATAGATAATATATGATGAATAGATATTCAATGAGAGTGCCAAATATATAGAGAACCTAAAGGCACACATGGTGACCATCCATGAAAGGATGTGTCCCTTTTACAATTAATAACTATTTATTATTATTATTATTTATGATTATTATTACTTAATATTTATATATTTTGTATGTTACATTGCCTTCCCCTTAAAAATGATTTATCCTCAAAGCATGATTAGTGAAGGACCTAACTCTTGTTCTAACTCAAATGGACTTCTCATGATATTTTGTTTTGTAATTGTGACACTTGAAGAAACAAAACGATATAATTTTTGAATTTCTGAAGTTATATGTTGCATCTTTTTGGAAGTGATCCATCCAAAATCTACATTCATTGGAATTGTTTGATGATTGATTGTTTGGATATGATTTATTATTTTAGGCTTCCATAGATGTTGTCAATTTTGTCTTCGTTCTTTTTCAATGTTGCAGTTTAGTTGTTGGTAAAAAGAACATTGTTTATATTCCTCTTGACCTTGTTGTTGGTCGTAATGACTCTTGTGATTAGGATGGCGATAAGGCACTTGGATCTCTTTTGAATATTGTTTATTAGATAATTCTTCAACTTTTGATGTTTCTAGTAATTCAATTGGATCAATGTTTGTTTCTTTCTCTAAGGTTTTGATTTTTTGAACTAGAAGCTTCTCTATTTCAATTGATTTAGTCATTGTTTATTTTTGATCTAGCTCTTCTTGTAAAGACTTCTTATCATGATTTAGCTTTATAATTTTGGTAAGTAAGTCTTGATTATGTATCCTTAAACGTAAAAAAAATTCCTTATTTCCTGACTTGTCGTCTTCAATTTTTTATTCCAAATTTTTTGTTATTTCATTCTTTAAACTTTTAATTTGTGCAAGCAATTTTTGATTAAGTATTCCTAAATGAGAGGTTTATTCATCTTTTTCATATAATTTCTTTTCATTCTTTAACTTCTTGATTTGTTCAACCAAGCTTTGATTATGGTTCTTTAAACGACAATTATTTTCATATTTCTCTATTAATTTATTAATGAGAGCGTGATTAGCTTGTTCTAACTTCTGATCCATTTTATTCTTATCTTTTTCCTCATTTATTTGTACCAATAACTTTTGGTTATGTTTTTTTAAGTAAGAAATATCTTTTTCTTTTTCTAGTAATTTTCCCTCAAGATTTTGTTTTTGTCTCTCTTCTTGGTTTTTTAGCATTTGCTCCAACCCAATTTGAAATTTGAAATTTCTATTGTGTTGTTGATAATGAATTAGTTGGTTCTCTCATTATTTTATTTTCACTTCTCAATGTGTGTCGCCTTGATTTTCTATTAAAGTAAAAATCCTTTTACAATATGGACAAGGGGGAGTTCCATTCATAAGGCCCCTTTCATACTCTTCCTCTTTTGAGCAATAGGGAAATTTTGTCGAAAATTTTTTCTTTGTAGATGTCATAGTTCACTTCTTATTTTTTTAATAAATGATAAATGTATGAATTTCAAGAACCCACTTTAAAAAAAATACACTTTTCACTTTTTTCTTTTTTTAAATCCTTTAAGTTTGTTCCTTGTCTTTTTGTGGATATCTCTAACTCCACAATATTTGATATGATACCCTCTCTTCTTACTTTTTGTCATTGAATTTTTATTTTGGCTTCAACCCCATCACTTGTATATAGAAAGTTGTACAAAGTTACCACTGTAAATTCTTTTTTTATAGGGTAGGGAAATACCATGGCCCAATGGTTTACCAAAACCATGGTCTTGTAAACCATCAACTGTAAAATCTAAATTTGGTCTTCCTTCTTCTTTGGAACTTTTTCTTTTCTTTTTTTATTCTTTCTTTCTTTTTCCTTCTCCCTTTTTTTTTCCTTTATTTTTTTTTCCTTCTATCATTTCTTGCAAATGAAAGATTATTTCTTCAATGGTAATTTTTTATGATGTTTTTTTTTTTTTTAATGGAAAAATTCCCTCACGTGGTCAAAGACCTAGATAAATTAGAGAAACTCTGAATTTTTATTTTGTATGAGGCTACAAGCTTGTATGGCCAATGGACAGGATAAAAAAAAATCTTTGATACCAATGTAAAGAACCAATCTGGTTCTTACGATGAACATCCATTATAAATGGAATAAATAATTGTAATCCATACTTGACAAGAACATATATTGAATAATAATGTATATAATGAGATAAAATAGATAATATATGATGAATAAATGTACAATGAGAGTTCCAAATATATAGAGAACCTAAAGGCACATATGGTGACCATCTATGAAAGGATGTGTCCCTTATACAATTAATAAATATTTATTATTATTATTATTATTATTATTTATGATTATTATCACTTAATATTTATATATTTTGTATGTTACAAGGACCATAACCTTTCAATGTCTATAAGTGACAAGTGTTCAAAAAATGTAGATCTACCTTGATATATTTCAAGGAAATTGGAGTTTGTTGGAAATTGATCAGGATTGGAAATGGAAGAAACCTTCTTGAACACCTTCTTGCCAACATTAAGGGAAACAAATCTATGAATACAAATAAAAATAAGGAGCTTTACTAACATATGACATGTCTCTTGCGCTCCTATGTCTCTATTGACAAATGTTTCAACAAGGAATTTTTTATAACCACATAAGGATGGATTTTCAGAGTTTGCAATGTTTGAAATTCTTGTCATCATATCTTGATATCTTTTTGATATTATTTCATCTTTAGAAGAATATTTTACAATGTATTTCAACACCGCATGACGTGAAAGTACTGGTTGGCAATCAACATTAGCACACCACATTGAAAGAAGACCTATATTATGAAAAGTTAGTCTGTCATCATTACATGAAGCTTCATATTTATTTTGTCCTTTATCATTGATAAATAATTTTGATTCATCTTGAGGTTCCCATGGGGCATTAGAGAAACATGTGTAAAAAGAACCCATTTTTACACAAGCATGAGTTCGTACTACATCTTGTTTGTCGTTGAATTCAATTAGTTATTTTTTCATAATCATCAAGAGGATTTGTAGCGAGTATTTTAGAGTTTTTCAATAAACGAGTGTCTTCATTAAGAGTTCAATGGACATATATATTATTATGGTGGATATCACGTGGATTCTAGGTTGTTACATACTTATGGAAGTATTATTTTGTAGCATTCACTCTTGCTTCATTTTTCCATTCCAACTTCTCCATGTTTAGTGCACCTTCTAATTATAAGAACCCATGTATATGTGTTGATCCTCTATGTTGCCACTCATACCTATGAAATTTAGAGTTAATATATGAAGGTATTGGATTCAATTCATTTTTCAAAAGATAAAGTTTAAAACTATGTACTTGTACAAGTGTTGGGTTCTAAAGATGTCGTAAAAACAACCTTAGTCTGACATTAATTTTATCAACCGAGGATTCGTCCTTTTCTCTCAATATTGTAAACAAAATCTATGTGGATAAGTTGTAGAGATTTAAATCGTGTAGATAGTTCATTTACAACAAATCTGGATTCCTCTAAATTACTGTAACAAGCAATTTCTTCACACATTAACTACAAAGTCTGAAACTAACGATTCAATCAAAAGGAAATAGATTCTGAGCAATAACACACCCTAAAAATAAAATTTAATTAATTACCGAAATCATTCATCTATCCAGGAAACATCAATTTAATCTATAAAAGCGCCAATGAATCAATCTCTCAAAGGAAATTGATTAATCAACCTATTCGAAAGGAACATTGATCTATTGAGATATAAGAAGGAACAACAAATGAAAAATTAATGAAAATAATCAACAAGCGATAAATTGACAACAATCGGTAACGGAACAACAATTGATAATTTCCAAACATAACGTCTAATCTATGAAAATGGAATAACACAATCAATTCATAATAGAAACAACACATTAATGAATCTATTCTAATTGCTGAATGAAATATCAACCCACAAAATTACCACATAATCGATAAAAATACAGATAATATAGTATCTCATTTCGATTGGGCCCACGGTCTTCATAAGATACTATTATGAAAAACTCAGTACACGGAAATGGTCAAAATGCTTGAAACTTCCATTAATTCCATAATTGATAAGTCATTTACAACTGGGTTGTTGTACAGAGTATCAACAATTAGGATATCAAAATTTTGGCACACCCTCTCTATCGTTCACTCTTCTATATATATTACAATAAGACAAGTGAATTAAGTTATCCTGAGGATCGAGAGATCCTCAAGATTTCTTTTACTATTTTACGAAGATTTCAAGATAAAAAACAATCTTCCTTGAACCATCTCGTGCCTAATTTCTTTAATCTTCAACGGTCTGTGCATCTTTAGTATCTTCTTGATTATCCTTGATTAACAACAATTGCCCATTTTTTCATAAAATGAAATCAATTCAAACCCAAAGTTTATAAAATATCTAATATTATTTAATATTATTTTCAAAAGCTTTTTAATTATTTTCTTCCCTAATTACTTCAAACTAATAGAAAATTCAACAAAGAATATATCATAAATCAAAGTAACAAGGAGAATATTTATACCTTTTTCTCACCCCAACATACCCTCCAGCTTACCTTTTTGCATGTCCTCATGCAACAAGATAGTTCATATGTAGGAAAGTGAGACAGTAATCTAGAGAGGTCTCTTCTTCGTACCTCTAGAAACCATCCTTACCTTTAAGTTCTTCAAAATAATCTTCTTCTTGTTTCTTATGGAGTTCATAAACACACTAATAACCCTCTGGAGGATACCAAATAATGGGGGTATTGTACCTACATACAATCTAGGAAGGCCCTGCTTCCATGATCATATTGACATACCTTTCTAATATGAGAGCAGCTGCTTGAAAATTCCTAAAACCAAATGGTTACCTGTTCTTGATTTTGTTTGAAGAGACACTCAATCTTAAGTTTGCAGCAAAAATGACTTGTTTTCTAATTTCTCCAAAGTACTGCATACTTGAATATATAACATGTTTATGGATGGGAGCTAAGGATTCCACAACCTTTTCCCTCTTCAGAAATGATCTATGTTTCATAATGGTGTCAAAGGGTTTATAAGGTTCTCCTCTGACCCATAGGTCTAGCCCATTTTCTATTTTCATAAATACCTTATGTGCCTTGGACCATCTAATTTGAGTTTTGGCAAAAGATAAAAAGGCCTGAAACTTGATATCCCCACTGATTGGATTGGGGTTCTCATCTATGTTTTCTTCTAAAATGAAATTATGAAGATATAATTCACACAAAAAGTATTGTACTGCATCATCTTGTTCTTTGAAACACGAAACAAAATCAGAGACAGTGACAAACTCAGAAGGTGTTCCTGCCCTAATTGCTTTCACTTTTAATAACAAATATAGTTCCAATAAAAGTAGGGAATAATTATTAGGAGGGGCCCTAAAAGCTAATACATCATAATAAATAGAGAAAATAATTTTTATTTTCTCCAAAGATTCATCAAGCTGACCCTACACCTTCTTTACCTTTTCTCTTTCTCTGTTGAGATCAACAAATGTTTCATTTTCAGTCGCTGAGATTGCTCAGAATTGTTTGACAATTTTCTAATGCTCTGTTACTAGCACCATTTCATTTCGGAATTGGGTTAAGGTATGTTGGGATTGTTCCAATTATTGTTCTAGTATTCTAATAGTGGAACCATGTTCAGTGGAATGAAGCACTCCTTCAGTCTAAACAAGTTTTTCTATTGTTACTGGAGAATCTGTCTGAGTTTATGTTTTAGCTAAATCCAAGGGGGCATGAAAATATGTTTGTGTTTCAACAAGGTGAGTATGAATTTCCCCTCTTTGAACCCTTCCAGTAGGAAGTGGATTTCTTCCCTACATACTAACTCTCCTGTATTTCTCCTTCCTATAGGATTTGTTAGACTATTCCAGTCGCTTCTTAAGTCGTCCAATCTTCCCCTTCAATCTATCAATTTCTTGTTTTAACACCTTCATTCTCTTGACATTCCTCCTCAGTTCCTTATTCTCATGTTCCATCTCTCTGATTCGGCTATTGCCTTCTTCTGTTGTTTCTTTACGTCCAAGTGGAATTTAAAGGTCCTAAAAATATTGATCAATTGGCAATTCATTCCTTGTATCCTCTGGGCATTCTTGTTTCTCTAAAGGGATGCTCTCCTTAAACTGAGGCTCTAGTTGTACTGCTACATCAGTATATTCCCTCATAGGAGAGGATGGCATCTCTACATCAGGATTATCAAAGATAGAGTTTGAAGAAGGAGAGGTTGGATCTTGACATTCTTCTGGGCCGTCTGAATCTTCAGTAAGAGACATTCACAAATTTCCTAACACTTGGTCCATCTCCTCTTCATATATTTCAAAGAAAGCATCATGCTACCTTACAGGGTTTTCATGTGATGGCTCTTTTTTTTGCATAGTCTCTTGCATGTTTTTAGATTATCTTTTCTTCCTACCCTTTCTTATTTTAACAGATGGGGTTTTAAGAGCAGAAGTTGTTATTTGTCTTTTCCATTTTGATGTTTCTTCTTTCATATTTTGAGTTTCTTCTTTTCACTGCTCCTCTACTAGCTGAATAATTTTTGTTTCAATTTCAGGTTGGGTGGATGGTATTTATGTTTTACCACTATCTCCCTATGGCTAAACTACCTCAATTCCTTGTGGAGTAATTTTAGGGTGGATTTGTGACTGGGGAACTTCTGGTTGCTCTATTTGTAAGGGTATATTGAGCTCAATTAGGTCTTCCCACATCATTTGTGCATGATTTAATGCCATGAATACTTTTAATTTTACCAACACATGATGACTGATTATGCTATTAGGGTCTTTAGCTTTTTGAATTCTTCGAGCTACCTCATGCAAAATGCTATTTAAAAGAAATGGAAAACTTAATAATAATCGTTGTTTTAATGCTGCTAATAGCTTGAGGTGGCAAGGTCTCAACAAATCATATCATCGATCACATGTAATTTATCTTTGCACCATGCCTGTTAGCTCCCTCGAAGGTTCACTATGAGTAGTGGGGTTGAGGCCTTTTCCTTTCTTGTCAAATTCCTCCCCTGGTTCTGCAAAGGGTTCCACAGCTTCCTGGAGTGTTGTGTATTTAATAGTCCATTGTGTTCCTTCATTTGGAAATCATGTAACCTTGGCTATTATGGCATCAGTGACTGGTATTTGTATGCCCCAAATTATTTAGATTCCCCCCTGTAGATTTTGGAAGAATGCCAACACAATATTTGTATCAAATCCTTGTAGCCTCTTGAAATACTATGTCCATCCTAAATGGTTTAGAATTTCCCTGGCCCGATCAGTAACTCGCAATAGTGTAGGTTCACGATGAATAATTAGGCCACCTATATCTTCTGTAATAAAACCGACACAACTATCATTCCCACTTGTGAAACTTGTTAGACCAGCCTGTAAAAGAAAATTAACATAAATGCTATATATAAAAAATTACATAACAATATAGCATAGCTTCCCATTGTCTGTAATTATTATGTATTATCGTTAACTCGTGTGGAATGTCCACCCCTCAATGAGTAAAAGGTCGACCTCGACTAGTCGTATGTGTGAACATATTAATGATGTACACTCAAGTGATGGATTATTTATTACACAACCTCCAATTGGTAGAACAACCATTAACAATTTCAAAATAAAATTAATATTAATCATGGAAATGAATGATAATCATATCTTTTGTGGAAAGAGCAAGCCCAAATACCAATATCCAAAGTGTTAAGGAAGAAATTATGAATATTTGTAATATTTCCAAGTTTTATAAGTAAGCCACTTATCATAATTTTCTTATCCTCCCTTGTTTTGAATATAGAAATAATGATAGCCTCTTCTTAAATAAAGGAAATCTATGAGCACAATAAAATTTTGGTGAATTAAGATAGAATTCAATACCACAGGAAGATGCACTATTGCTAGAAAGCGTCCATAGCCTCGACAGGGTTTCCATTTAACCCATAGATGAGCCAATAACTTCAATAAGTATTTTGAATAGTATTTTCCTAAGAAGGCCACTATCCTGGTTTGGTAGCTAGATAACAACAATGCCACTCACTAGATCATAACAAATTGAACAAGTCGGCTTGTGATAAGACCTCTTGTCCTTTTGACCCTAAATGCCAAAGGTCATTGCCCTGGTGTGGTAGCCATAGTGGGAATGTCACTTATGTCAATCTTTTATGATCATGGTAGTTTGGCTCATGATGAGACCCCCTATCCTTTTTGAAAGAAGTTTTTTTCTTTTCTTTCATTATTATTATTATTATTATTATTATTTTAAGGCTTTATTTTGTTGTATTTTTATCTCTCTTTTTTTATTATTATTAAGGGAGGCTCATGTACTCCTTAATAATTTTGGATGGTGTAAGAAGTGTAAGAATGCCAAGTAAAAATGTGCCTTAGACTCCTTATTATGATGTGAAGGAAAATTATCATTCAAGTATATGTATATATAGGGAAAATAAACTAATTATGGTGGTTATGGATCATGAACAATATTAAGATAATCCAGAAGAATCAATCCATAAACAATTTGATAAGTATGCTAAATATTCCTCAAAAAGAAAATAAGAAATCGTTTCCATGATAATTAGAAGTGATGCCTTTGAAAATTAGTTATTGAAGTTCATATCCAAATGAATAGATAAACATATAAGGGGAAGTCATAAAAACAACACGTGTTGTTGGTGGAAACAAAAGTCGTTTCTTTTAAGTGAAAGGAACAACAACAGGAACAACCACAAAGGGAACAACAACTATTACTTTTGAATGAATGAAATTACCTGCAAAGGGAAAAACAATCACAACCAAGGGAATGCCAGTTGTTACGTTCGAATGAATGACTTTACCCACAAAGGGAACAACAATCACAACCAAGGAAATGACAGTTGTTACGTTCGAATGAACAAAATTACCCGCAAAGGGATAGACAATCACAACCAAGGGAATTGCAGTTGTTACATTCGAATGAATGGAATTACCCACAAAGGGAACAACAATCATAAACAAGGGAACAACAGTTGTTACCTTCGAATGAACGACATTACCTGCAAAGGGAACGACAATCGCAACCAAGGGAACAACAATTGTTATGTTAGAATGAACGACAATACGCGCAAAGGGAACGACAATCACAACCAAGGGAATGACAACTGTCCAAAGGGATGACAACTGAATTTATAGGAAGATGATTATGATATTCAAATTGAACCATCTAATTAATTAATTAGATACCTGTTGCATGAAGAAATATTTTTTTAGCGAATCTAGGATTGATTAGTCATCAACTAAATAAATTTAATAATTTTATGGGTGGGGTTATTCAATGACCAGGGGGGATAAAATATATTAGATGGTTTATGGTGTCATCCATTCATTTCTATTTACTATAGTCACAGTCACGCATCTTTTTAGTAAATACATCTTAATTTTGCTGCGAAACATGACATATTCATCTCCTGTATAAAAACAACGTTTATATTCGATGGATTTTTCAAAGTGAAACAAGAGAAATTTGGAGTTTGAATTTGAAAGATATGTAATAGTTAAAAATAAAGAACAGAAAAGTGTGCTAATTATATTTTCATTATAGTCATATTTTACACTCTTTCTAGTCTTTGTTCTCCAAAGCTCTTTATAGTGACTTCCCTAGAAAGTAAAAACATAAAAACTCAATCAAATATTCAAAGAAAAATATATATAGTGTGTACAATACTGGAGAAAAACAACAATTTCATGGAGCTAAAGTTGTTGGGTTACCTTCCCAACCAGCTAAAATATGAACAGTAGGATCGTTACTTACTTCTTGTAAAAAGGATTCTTTTGAAAAAGGTTGATGGTAGAGCCATATTCGATGTAAATTTACCAGAAAAGGAGAACTAGACCCATCGATGGTAACTAAAGTGACAATTCCATTATCATGGACTTGCTTGATTTCATACGGTCCCAACCACCTTGTTTTCAACTTCCCAGGGAAATCCTAAAATCTGGAATCATAAAGAAGTGCCCAATCATCGTTCTGGAATGATTTCTTCTTGATATGCTTGTGATGCCATCTATATCTCTATTGTTGAATAAGAGTTGTGTTTTGAATGGAAAACAAGTGTGCTTCATCTAACTCATTGAGTTGTTGTAAGCGATGTGTGTGTGCTTCTGTAAGATCCAGTCCAATTTCCTGGGCCATTTTTAGAGTCTTGATCTCAAATTCAATTGGAAATATTGGCTCTTTTCCAAAGACTAGCTGATAAGAAGAGTATCCAGTAGTGTTACACCATGTTGTGCGATAGGCCCATAAGGCATTTGGAAGCTTGGATGCCCAATTTTGACGATTTGTCGAGACTGTTTTTGTCAAGATTGCCTCCAAGACTTTATTGGTACTTTCCACTTGTTGATTTGACTGGGGGTGGTATGGGGAGGTAACCCTATGTTTAATGTGATAATTGCACAGAGTGGTTGAGATTTTATATGTTGTGAATTGCAACCGTCTGTCCATGATTACTTCCCTAGGTAATCCATAGTGTACAAATAGTTCAAAAATAAATTTAATGACTACTTCCTCAGTTGAGTTGGGCAAGGATACTGCTTCTACCCACTTGGTCATATAGTCCATTGCAACTAGTATATAAGATTTTTGGTTCGAATTTGGGTTAAAGGGGAAAAAACATTCAGTTCACATCTCTCGAAAGGTTCCACCACCACTTGTGTTTGCAGGGGAATTTCATCAGCTTGGCCTGGTCGGCCCATCCTCTGACATCTATCACATACCTGGTGATACTTCTTTGCATCTTTAAATATTGAGGGCCAATAATAACCCATCTGCAAAACCTTATGCCCAATCCTGCGGTCTGCAAAGTGTCTGCCACAGGGCTCATTGTGACACACCTTCAATACATCATGAATTTCATCCTCTCTGATACATCTTCGGATCTGAAGATTAGACCCTATGTGGAAAATATATCCACCAATCCAGGTGAACTATGCACTACGCTGAAAAATTAATTTCCCTTCTCTTGATGACACGTGCGCTGACAATTTCCCAACTTCCAGATAATTTTCCACATCAATGTACCAAGGAATCTTAATAGTTACAGTGAACAATTTTTTGTTTAGAAATCGGTCTTCGACTGTCAAAGAGTTATCTATCTTGGGTATACAAGACAAAAAATATGCAACAAGATTTTCTCTTCTCGGGCGATCTTTAATGGTGATATTGAATTCCTGCAACAAAAACAACCACCGAGTAACTCGTCCATTAGTAATTGGCGTGTTGGATAAATATATAATGGTGGAGTGATCAATATACAGAAACACTGGATATCCTGTTATGTAGTGTCAAAATTTATTAATAGCATGTATAACAACTAAAATTATTTTTTTGTTACTATGTAATTGAATTCGGCAGGGGTAAGAATTTTGCTTATAAAGTAAATAACATAAGGCTTCTTGTCTTCTTCCTGTCCAAGGAAAGCACCTATAGAGACATCTTATGCGTCTGAAGAGATGTGAAATGGTAACTTCTAGTTTGGTCCTCTCGGCACCGGTGTTGTTAAAATTACTCTTTTAAGCTTTGAAAATGTAACATCACACTTATCAGACAACTAAAATTCCACATTACCAGTTAAAGCATGTAAAGGTGCAGCTATTCTTGAAATTTTTTCTATGAATCTATGACAATATCCTGCACAACCAAGGAAACTACGTACCTCAGTCTATGTATGAAGCGTAGGCAATTTAAGGATTACCTCTATCTTTTTTGGGTCTACCTTGATTATGTCTGCAGAAACATAGTGTCCTCATACCACACCTTCAGTCATCATCATATGACATTTCTCATGACTCAAACATAGCCTAGTAGAAATGCATCACTCCAGTACCTTCTCGAAATTCCTTAAAGTATGATCAAATCTAGTGTCGTAAGGGGTAAAATCGTTCATGTAAACTTCGAGTCCCTCACTAATTAAATCAGAAAATATGCTTAAAATATCTCTCTCGAATGTAGCTGGAGCATTACATAACCTAAAGGTAAAGACTCGATCTGAGAACGTACCCCAAGGACATGTAAATGTGGTTTTATCTTGGTCTTCTGGAGCAATCTAAATCTAATTATGACCGCTAATGATATCTAGGAAAGAGAAAATATGCTTCCCTGCTAAAGTATCAAGGACTTGATCTATAAAAGGTAGGGGAAAATGGTCCTTCTAGGTATATTTATTGAGTTCTCTATAGTCTACATAGATTCACCACTTACCATTCTTTTTAGGGACGATTACCAGTGGGGAGACCCATTGGCTGACTGAAATAGGATATATAAAATCCACATCCAACAGTTTTTGTAATTCTTCTTTGAAAATGTCTCTGAGGTGAGGGTTTATTATTCCTTGGGGTTGTCGGATGGGTCGGGTATCTTTTTTGATATAGATATGATGTGTGCATAGTTGGGGGTCGATGCCCTTCATGTCAAAATATTCCCAAGAAAAATCATGTTGGTATTTAGAAAGGATCTGGATTATTTTTTGTTGTTGTTGGCATTCATATTGGTGTTAATATTCAAAAATCTTCTTGGTGTGATTTCGATTGCAATGTTGTTATGGAAAGCAATAGTGGGAATGTGTTGATCAGTCAATTCTTCCAAAGGATCTCCCTGCACTTCATTATCTAAAATGGATTTTAGCATTTGACATGTTGGTTTACCTATAAGAGTTAGGTTGTTAATGAAGTTGTTGATCACATCATCTTCTAATTGGTTTTTGATCCCAAGAGATTCTTCTAGTGTGAGAGGAGGATGTATCTTTTCTTCGGATATCTAGGTGGTTGCAATTTCTGGTGTATGAAAGGAAGACTTGGTTTAGCCAGAGGATATAAGATAAGGTTCTTTATAGAAGGTCCTCTAGAAATTGTCATGTTGCATGTGCAACATCCTAAGTATGCATATGTTGTTGCTAGCCACGGTCACCCTAATATTAACAGGTGTCCATCTAGTCTACTTCTTGGGTTAATAACTAGGAAATCAGCTGGGTGTTCCTAAGAGTCGACCGAGACGGCTATGTCTTGTATTGTTCCTTTTGGTTTAACCATCTATCTATCATCCAATTCTAACAAATTTGAAGTTGGTTTGTAGTGAGTGATACCCAGGACGTTACATGTCTCAGTGATTAGAATATTGATGGCTTCTCCCAAATCCACCAGTGTATTTGGGAAAGAGCATCCATGTATCTTAACTGTTACCACGAGATTTTCCTGGTATGCGTATTTGACTAGCTCATGTTTTCCTAAAATAAGATTGGATAAGGTTCCTACCACATCAATAGTTGATGGATTCTTAGTTTTCTTTCCGGGCATTTTCCCACATAATTCTTTAATTGTTTTCGCATAAATAGGAATATCTTGTATATCCTGTAGGAGTAGGATTTTAACACATATTTTTTAGTTCCTCGATGATATCAAAGTTGGGATATATATTTGGTTTAGCTATCATTAGACTTTCAGGGAATGGGGTAGAATAAATTACTTCTTTATCAAGATTTTGTTTCTCGATTGTGTTTTCCCCCTATTTTGTTTCTCCTGTTATAACCACAATCAATGGGTTTATTGTTGGTTTTCTATCATTCTTGTTCTCCTGTTCTTGATGAATGCTACTTTTCTCAGGAGAAACTACACACCCTGACCTTAACCAAAGCTCGTTGCATCCTACATATTTTGTTTCACATTCCAAATTCTCGACAATTTGCATGAGTTGGATTGGTGTGTTATTAGGATTCGGGTTGGGTTGAGTTGGTAGTTAGGGGCATACTTGAGGTTGGGGATTTTGAGGAAATTGAAGTGGATCTTGTAAAGTGGGCTGAGCTTGAGGAACCATTCCCATAGTTTGATTGGTCAGTCCCATGGGGTGCTACCAGTTTTGAGTCCAATTGTGAGTTTGGGTAGTTGTGCTAGTCCACTGTGAAGGATAGGGACTATTATTTGAATTCTTCCAAAATGGGGTAGAGTATTGCAGGTTCGTCCAAGTAGGAGTGGAAACCAGTTGATTTGGCCAAGGTGCAGTAGGATATTGTTGGGACTACCAGGTGGGATTGACAAATGGTTGGCCATGCCATGTATTTCCAGGATTATGTTGTTGATTATATTTCCCAGGAAAGAAAGAAGAAGGATCGCATAGAGTAATTGGGGGACTAGCCTTCCATTGGCAACGTTGAGCCATAAGATATACCGGTTCTTTTTCTTCTTTTTCTTCTTTAAATATGACCTTTAGTCCTAGAAGTGATGGGCATTGTTCTGTCGCATGATCTTTGGCACATATAGCACAGGTTGGAACCATGTCCAGGGGACATTCCCTTGGACTATGTTTCTTCTTGCACCGTGGAAAAAATATAGCCAACGACTATTTTTCTTTTGTCTGTCTCTGTTTAGCCTACAGAACATCCAATTGCGTAGTCAGAGTACCCAAAATGTCAGTTTTAAAATTTTCCAAAAGATTACCAATTTCTGCTCGGCTGACACTCCCACTAGTAATGTTGCTACTTTTGGTTATGGGACCTCGTATTCCCGATTTGGTTCGTGTACTACCGCGCGAACACCTGATACACAATTGGAAAATTTTATCATACATTTCTTGATAAATATCACCTTTCCCCATCAAATTTAACATATCTACCCATTCATCCTTCATACCTTTTATTAGAGTGGCTTTAAGTACCTCACATGGTAGTGTACCGTAAGGTGATCTCTGCAGGTTATATTGAAATATTTCAACATATTCTTCTAGTGTTTCATTTTCTTTTGCAACCATTTTAAAGATTTCATCCTTTAAATCCCTGGTTCTATAGTAGTCTTGGTATTTTGTAAGGAAGGCGTGCTTCATTTCATCCCATGAATTTATAGTTCCTTCCGCTAGCAGGGATGATTTTAAGGATGGAAATTTATTTTAAAATGTAGAAACCTTGGCAAATATTACTAATCCTTCATATGTCAACTATAAATGTTTGGTGATATTTTTGTAAAAATATTCAAATTTCTAAGTATTTTATATAGTTTTTATAAAATTTTGGCAATTTTTAAGGTAAAATAATTTTATCCTATAGAATTTGGGCGAATCATTTTGAAAATAGCGAATTTCATTTTTGGAAAAAACATGGAAAATTAGCCAATGAGCGAAACTTAGCCCCTAAAATCATCAACACCCGCTAGTCTCATAAACCATCATAAATTTTCCCCTTTCAAAGTGGAAGGAAATAGCTTTAGTTTATGGGGTTCAAAGGTATAATCATAGCCTCTACACAGGACATCAAATTTGAATAAGAACACATGAGGATCCTATGAGATCAATCCATTGAAGATTGGAATATTTTGTAGTGGAATGGCTTTCATTGGGGCATTAACAACGAGATCAACTATAGGATATTCCAAAGTGATAGTCTGGGCCTAGGGTTGTGGCTGATTTTGATGTTCCATTTGGTCAAAAATGTGCCAATAACCCTCAGGGATCTCTTGGTCTGGGTTCTTTACTCGAGGTGGATGATTACTTGGTCCCTTAGGAGGTTTTACCACACTACCTATGTATTGGATTCTAGGTGTTCCTTCTCCTTCTAGAATCAAAGGAGATCCAAATTCAAATGGTTGTGGGTTTGCCTTGGCAACTCCACTAGTCTCCCCTTCTCCTTCTCTCAAATTACAATAATTTCCTTCGCCTAAAGGACTGAAAAGTAGAGTGTGTGTACTTTGGAAACTCTGTTCAGTTCCTTCAGTTCCTTTATGAACCTCAGTGTGAGCTGCAGTTAGTGAGTCTATTGCTCGAGAGGCTTGGGTAGAACCTTTTCGAGGTCCAATCGAGGCTTGAGATTCTGCCTTTCGGATAATATCATCTATAAAAGTGCTCCTTCCAGGGGCCACCGAGCCCTGGGTTTTTGTATTTTTCGGTAAGGGTATTTGTTTTTCAAGTTATTTATTCTTAGTCATACACACCAACACAAACTCTATGAACCTATGTAACCTCTATGCATCAGCTGAAGGTAGGCGTTGGCACAATCATTTTACTTGTTTCCTGCATAGGTTCTTACCTTCTGTTTTTAATACCTCATCCTTTCAAAAATGCAACCTGTACTATCCTTGACAATCTCCCCGACAAAAAAACCAAAATTTTGGGTTCTAAAGATGTCCTAAAAACAACCTTAGTCTGACATTAATTTTATCAATAGAGGATTCATCTTTTTCTCTCAAGATTGTCAGCAAAATCTATGTGGATAAGTTGTAGCGGTTTAAATCGTGTAGATAGTTCATTTACAACAAATTTGGATTCATCTAAATTATTGTAACAACAATTTCTTCACACATTAACTACAAATTCTAAAACTAACGATTCAATCAAAAGGAAATATATTTTGAGCAATAAAACACCCTGAAAAGAAACATCAATTAATTACCGAACTCATTCATTTATCTAGGAAACAACAATTTAATCTATAAAAGAGCCAATGAATCAATCTCTCAAAGAACAGTGATTAATCAACCTATTCCAAAGGAACAGTGATCTATTGAGATTTAAGAAGGAACAACAAATGAAAACTTAATGAAAAGAATCAACAAGCGATAAATTGACAACAATCGGTAATGGAACAACAATCGATAATTTCCAAATAGAACATCTAATCTTTGCGAATGGAATAACACAATCAATTCATAATAGAAACAACACATTAATGAATCTATTCTAACTGCTAAAGGAAATATCAACCAACATAAATACCACATAATCGATAAAAATACAGATAAGACAGTAGCTCTTATCGACTGGGTCCACGGTCTTCAAAAGATATTGTTATGAAAAACAAAGTACACATAAATGGTCAAAACACTTGAAACTTCCATTAATTCCATAATTGATAAGTCATTTACAATTGGGTTGTTGTATAGAGTATCAACAATTAGGAGATCGGAATTCTGGCACACCCTCTCTATCGTTCACTCTTCTATATATATTACAATAAGACAAGTGATCTAAGCTATCCCCAGGATCGAGAGATCCTCAAGATTGCTTTTACTATTTTATGAATATTTCAAGATAAAAATCAATCTTCCTTGAACCATCTCGTGCCTGATTTCTTTAATCTTCAATAGCCTGTGCATCTTTATTATCTTCTTGATTATCCTCGATTAACAACAATTGCCCATTTCTGCATAAAATCAAAGAAAATCAAACCCAAAGTTGAGAAAATATCTAATATTATTTAATATTATTTTCAAAATAATTTTAATTATTTTTTTCCCTAATTACTTCAAACTAATAAAAAAGTCATCAAAGAATATATCATAAATCAAAGTAACAAGGAGAATATGTATACCTTTTTCTCACCCCAACAACAAGTAATCCTTAGCATGGAGATATTTAACAATTAATTCATCTCAAAAAATGTTGAAGTGATGGTGCATGTACATTGCAACAATATGTGGATAGTTGATAACAATATAAATTCTCTACCAATTTTTTTTTGGTAGAGTAAGAGGTTGAATATCTGACATAAGATTATGTAGGTCTGGCCACTTTGTGTCAGTTGCAATTAGTGTGAAGAACAAAGTTGGACAACCTAGTTGGTTTATCATGTCAGTAATCTCACTATGACATGTATTCCAATATTCCTTTGTTCCTCATAGGTGCACACTGAAGTGCATTAACCGTTCAACCAATTTAGTGTCAGGAAAGTCATTCAATTCTTTATGCAAATCCTTTATTGTGGTAGGTATTCCATCTTCTATTTTTTTTTTACAAATACATATGTTTTACTTTAACTTTGATGCCTCATTATCATGTTCAATATAAAATAGTGAAATATTGGATGCTTTCCAAATATTTGATCACAATACTTAAGTAGGTGCAATGCATATTCATGTAGTCGAACATTGACCAAGCGTGGTTGCAACCAATCAACTATACTTGTTGGGAACAATGTTGGTAATACCATGTCAAACAAACCTTCAATGTTGTATTCATCTATTGGTGATAACCCAATTTATGGCCATTGCATTTGTAGATCAAATAAAGAAGATTCATTTAGAACAAATGATCATATTTCTTCTATTTTGCGTTGTGAATTTGGTAATCTGACTGTGAAGTAAAAATGAAGAGATTCCAATTGATATATTTGAATTCATTCAATTTCTAAATCATTTTATTTTGAGTCCTCTATATCAGAGTTGATATAATACAGTTTATCAGAGACATTTGTTGCTTCATCTAGAAGAGATACAATAGATTATTGGTGAAATTGAACATCCTTATAATATTTTGAATTTTGAATTTTGTAATATAATGCATCCATTACATGTGATCTACTTGCATGTAATATAATTTGCAAGATATAATATAAGAAATAAATAAAGATATAATACATATTGAAAATTGCAAGTTTATGATGTGTTTTTTACTGAATAATGTATTGTAAAATAATGTTTTACTACCTTTGATCTGGGAATATTTGTACTTGTACTTTGGATATTTTCTATTGTATCTCGGCCACCATTATTTATGCCTATTTCATTCATTTGTATGTCTAGTCTTTGGGATGATGCTTCTCCTCTAGAATTGTTTGTTCCTATATCTCTGTTTCTTATATTGTCATTATTACTACTATGTATGGAATTTAAAGCATATTTTCTTCTCATAATATTAGTCAACCTTCGAAATTTAATGGGTTGTTCATGCTGAGAATCAAGAGCATTTTGCGATAATTGAATATTATACGTTTCTCTTCTTCTTTTGTTGATCAACTCTTTTTATATATATATCTTAACGACATTTAACATTGATGTCATCTTTATTATGATGATATATTCTCCGACGACATTGATTTCTTTGTTGGGATGATGTTGGGGATCGACTATCATTCTCAATATTTTCATCTCCATTATTGGATGTCATATCTACAAACATATAGAGATTATTAGTTTTGAAAAATGTGAGACAACTTTAGAATGTGTGGATAAAGTTTTGGATGCAAATGACATATTTGAAATTAGATCATAAATAAATTCATTATCTCGATCATAACAAAGTTAAATTTTGTTGTATACTGAATAATTGATTTAATTTTATATGTTTATAAGTACTTTTATTAAATTATAGTGTAATGACCCTTTTCTTATTACTGTGAATAATTTCATAAATAATCCTAAACATTAGCTAAATTATAATTAATGATTATATAACCTTAATTGATTACAAGTTATTAATTAATTATTTTGATTATACTTAGCTGAAGTATGATTAACTCCTTGATTAGGGGTTAATGAATGAGTAATTATTAAATGAGAC
>JZKD02S1254693.1:226616-236721 GCA_000966675.3 Picea glauca
AGATAAAATTTTACCACTAGCATAATTTAGACCTAGACCTTAAATTTTCGTGTTGGGCGACATTTTATTAGGGAAATTGTTTTAAAAATTCTTATCACGTTATTCGCCCTAAGGCCATCTAGGTTCATTCATTTATCATTAACAACGCAACATGCCCTTCAAGACGCACTAGGTGTTCCAAGGGTGCCACTCGCCTCATTTGTTCCCTTGTGTGATGTGCCCTTTAGGACACACCACGTGCTCCAAGGGTGTCACTCGCCTCTTTCCATTTTTCTTGTGCGACGTGCACTTCAGAACACACCACATGGTCCAAGGGTGCCACTCGCCTCTTGACTGACTTGGTAGACATCAAAATCCCATGGAGTCAATACTCCACCAGGTGAACTTGTGGGAGACTAAGGGCCTCTAAGGAATAAGGCCCCCGCCTTATTGCATGCCCCTTAGAGAATCATCATGGGAGACTATTGCAGCCTTCCCTCACGACATCATGGGTCCTCTCGAACTAGGTAAACGTTAACCTAGAGTTCGAGCCACAACGGGAGTGATAATAGGCTATGGCAGGGTTGTTGTCCACACCTCTCCCTCAACATCTCTGGTATTCATGCATGACCCCTCTACTCCACATGTAAGTCTGATCGGCAAGATATCATCATCTTGCATCATCAATGAATCATGTCAGAAATATATCCATAATCATATCATCTAATCAAATGCATTAATATCACAATAAAATAATCAAACCCCAATGGTACACTCCCCAACTCGATATGGAGTCCAAGGGGTTCCATCGATTCCTCTGCATCCTCGAGGTCCAAAATCCTGCACACTCAGTAAAACTGAGTCAAGAGCACCCATCTATGTCAATGCATTAAAACAACATGTCACCAACCCATAACGCATCATAATCAAAATCAATGTTTTAATAGCATAAAATCTGGATCACTTGCGAGCAAGTGTCCTCAAAGAATAAGTTTGCTGAGTGCAAAAGAGAGGGATGTTACATACACCCCCTCTTGGTCTAAACTTCATCCCGAAGTTTCACAGTATAAATGTCGAAATAAAGTGTATCACAATATCATATGTCTATCTATCAAACAAAAATGGAAACTTTTGGCGCATATCATATGCGTCCTCCCAGGTCGTCGAGTGTGGACTATAGTTGTCCCACTGGACCTTGACCTGTTCTACCATTCGACGTCATAGCTATTGAATGCGATTATCTAAGATGCGGATTGGCTTAGCCGTGAGCGCTCCCTCGTCTGAAACCTGCAAAAAAATCATGTCAATAACATGTGTAGGATCACTAATATAATGTCTCAAAACAGATACATGAAAAATATCATGTATATGCCTCAAGGAATCATGCAAGGCTAGTCGATAGGCCACGGGCCCCTTTCTCTCCACAATCTCGAAAGGTACCACGAACCTAGGAGAGAGTTTAGCTCCCTTTCCAAACTTGATCAAACTCTTATGTAGTCTAACCCACAAGAAGACTCGATCGCCAACCTCTGAACTACGGTCGACACGGTACGCATCGACATAACTCTTCTTCCGATCCCATGCTTCTTTAATCCTTTGAATTATTGTTTTCATTTTTTCTTCCATTTCTTGTATCGCTTTTAGACCCACTAGGACCCTATCCTCAAGCCAATCCCAACTCAAGGGTGTTCGAAATGGTTTCCTGTAAAGAAACTCGAAATGCGCCATCTTAATGGTTTCTTGGTAACTATTGTTATAAGCGAATTCCACCAATGGAAAGAATTCTTCCAAACGCTTTTGTTGGTCCATCACGTACATGCACAACATGTCCTCCAAGGTTTGGTCCATTTGTTTGGTCTACCCTTTAGTCTCTAGGTGGTACGCAGTACTGAAGTTCAGTTGGGTTCCCAAGGCCTCTTTGAAACTCGTCCAAAATTGTCTAGTAAACATCGATCCTCGATCAGATATAATCCTCTTAGGCATGCTATGCAGCCCCACAATCTCACTGATGAAAACTCTAGTTATGTCGGGAGCCTGATATGTTGTATGCATAGGAATAAAATGAGCACTCTTTGTCAGAGTGTCTACTACTACGAAAATTGAGTTGTGTCTTCTTGTCATTAGTGGAAATCCAACAATAAAATCCATCGAAATAACCTCCCATTTCGATTCTGGAATAGCGTGTGGCTGTAGTAATCATGTCGGATGTCTATGTTCAGCCTTCACTTGCTGACATTCTAGACATCATGCAACATAGTTGACTATATTTTCCTTCATTCCCTTCCAGAAGAATAAGGGTTGAAGGTATCCCCTCATCTTCGTGACTCCCAAGTGAGCCATGTAAACTTCTCTATGAGCCTCACTTAGGATAAACATCCTTAACCCGTCGTTCAACAGTATGTAAATCCAATTTTTAAACCTAAATAAACCATTGCTATCAAACGAAAAATCCTTCAAATCTTGGTACCATCATTGTTTTTTGTCTGATAAAACCCTCGAACTCTTTGTACCAGTCATCGTCATGCTATAAAGTTAGAATCTTTTCACATAGATTCGTCTGAAGAGGCAGTACCGAAAAGATGCGTGGTCTCTCACTCAATGCATATGCCACTCGATTCACTGTTCCTTTTATGTAAGTAATCTCGAAGTCGTACTCACTAAGAAATTTTGACCAATGTCGATGTCGCACGTTCAGGTTGCTTTGTGTAAAGATGTGTTGTAGTCCATATTGGTCCGTTTTTAGTTCAAACTTTTGTCCAAAAGGTAGTGTCTCCAAACCTTCAAGGCATAAATGATGGCTAACAACTCCAAGTCGTGCGTCGCGTAGTTCGCCTCATGCCTTCTCAGTTTCCTTGAGATGTAAGCGATCACTCTAATGTCTTGCATTAAGACTTTGCCTAAGACTTCCTTGGATGCATCAATGCATACCAAGAAGTCTGCATCCATGTCAAGGACCTTTAGTATCAGTGTTGTTATCAACAGCTCCTTGAGCCTCTGAAATTATTCCATGCATTTCTCAATCCAAACAAAATTCTTATTTTTCTTCTGCAATTCCATGATTGAATTTTCTATCTTCGAAAATCCCTCGATGAACCTTTGATAGTATCCTGCTAAACCCATGAAGATACACACTTCTGATACATTCATCGGTGTAGGACATTCCATAATAGCCTTGACCTTGGTTGGATCCACAATGATACCTTCGTCGAAGATGACATGCCCTAAGTAGTGAATCTTCGATTGATAAAATGAGCATTTGGACAACTTCCCATACAATTTGTGCTCTCGCAAACACTGTAGTACTAAGAGTAAGTGCTCTTCATGCTCCTCTGTCATCCGAGAGTAAATCAAAATATTGTCAATGAATACTTGGATGAACTTATATAAGTACTCGCGGAACACCCCATTCATCAAACTCATAAATACCCTTGGGGCATTTGTCAGTCCAAACGGTAAAATAGTAAACTCGTAATGTCCAAACCACGTCTTAAAGGAGGTCTTAGGGACATCATCCTCCTTGATCCATAACTGGTGATACCCTGATCACAAGTCGATCTTTGAGAACACAGTCGAACCCTTCATCTAATCGAACAGATCATCAATTATCGGCAACGGATATTGATTCTTGATCATGGCCTTTTTCAATTGACGATAGTCAATGCAGAGCCTCCAAGACCCATCCTTCTTTCATATGAAAATAACAAGCGCACCCCACAGTGACACACTTGGATGTATCAGTCCTAGGTCCAACAATTTCTTCAGTTGCATTCTCAACTCCTGTAACTTTGGGTTCGACATCGAATAAGGCATTCTCTCTATCGGTTCAGTCCCCGATTTTAGGTCTATAGTAAACTCCAATTCCCTCTCCAGAGGAATCCCATGTAACTCTTCCGGAAAGACGTCTGCAAACTCTCTCACCACAGGAAGGTGTTCTAGAACTTCCGCTACTCCCTTCTTGTTTAACGCAAGGATCGCATAAAGCTTAAATCCCTTGCACATGCTCTTCTGAAGCTGCAAGGAAGCGATGAACCTCAGGGAAAATCCCTGGTTTCGGCCTACAATTACTCATCTATGTCTTTCATCATCGACCAAGCTCAACCATTTCATCTTGCAGTTGAGTATCGCCTCATGTGATTCCAACTAGTCCATACCGATCACGACGTCATAAGATCCTAAGATCGTGACGTACAGGTTGGCCCTGGTGACAAATGCTTCTAGGTTAAGGATACAACCCATAACCTTTCCTCCAACCTTTTTTTTGGCTCTCGATGCCATCTCTACGAAGCTAAACTCATCATGTTTGACTTCCTTTACCTTAATTCTTTTTAGCGTTGCACCATAAATGAAACTCTCGGTAGCACCAGGATCTATCAAAATAATAAGGGTCTCGTCAGCGATGGTACCTATCGTCTCGAGCACAGTCGACTGATTCTCTACCTGGCGGTTATTCACCGCTGCATGAATCTGATGGGCCTTGCCCAAATATCCCACGGTAGTGGGTCTAGCTAATCCAGATGATCTAGTCCTCTCCACAGGGCAGTCGCTGATCTAAAAATGAAGAAGACTTGAAAAACTTGAAAACTTATTGCAAGTGAATGTTATGTGTTTAAAGCAAAAGGATCAGTTTACAACTCATAAATTAAAGGATTACTTATGCAAATTACACATAGACAACAACATAATCATTGAACATAAACACATATGCACAACAATTGATAAACGAGTTCACCCCTCTCCTGGGCTACATATCCTGGTCCAGCTTCCAATGGATCATTATTATTAATTTCTCAAAAGTGCTCAAAAACATATATTACAATGCTCAAACTGACAAACCGACTATTCCAATGGCTTCAGAACGTCCCAAAACCCCTGTCTGGGCTCTTTTGGCACCTCAATCGGTCGAAAAATGAAGAAGTTAGGCCTCCTGGAAGTCTCCCTCTTCAAGCTTGTTGTCTCTGGTTCTACAATTCGCACCCTTCTGAATTGAACCTGGCTCACATGCTCATTTAAGCGCAAAAACCCAGCACCGGACGCAACCGCGCCAACAGTGCAAACCGTAGGATGGTTAAGGGCGCACCAGCCCCTAACCGCCTCGGCACCTGGGCGTATGAGAGCATATGACCTCGCGCATATAAAATAGGTGATTGGACGGTTTTAAAACTACTCGCGCATACACAATGGTTATACGGTTTATACAACGGGCTATGGTTCAAAACCCCCACGCCAACCGTTTGAACTCTGCGCAAAGGTATGGTCATATTACATTGCCAACGACCACGGGCCGGGGCTAAGACCCGGCCCGACCCCTGCCCATTTATACATTGAAACGACTTTATAAACATTATATTTGATTACATGTCAAGTCACATGGTATGGGCATAGTGGTCGGAGGGTTATATGAAAACGTTACATGGTGGGGGAGGTCCGGGGGTTGAACCCCGCGGACTCCCAATAAATTTTACATACAACCATCATAAACCAATCGACGAGGGACACGTGGCGCCCATGGATTGGGCCATGTGCCCTCATACCATTTGTTGTCAACAAGACACATGTCGCTCCTGGATTCGCTAACAATCAACCCATCAACAACTTCCACATCATCATCGTACGGTCTGTATGGCCCTGCCATGTCATACCATACAGACTGTACGGACTGTACGGACAGGTACAGTCAGCATCTAAAATTTTTGCCTGTTTGCCTTGACAAACAGATCATGATATCTTCTCCATACGACGTCCATTTGACAAAGTAAATATATCGTCGGAATCAGGAAGATGAGACGAATGCAATGGCACTATTTTAGTCGCATTCCGAGCACTTTGAAAATTGAGCAAAATTTGATCCCCTGATCAGTTGCACTAGTAGTGTGGCTCCCCATTCGTCCAAACACCCCTTCTTCGTCCCAGTAGTCCTGGTACCCGAAGTAGAAGATGATGACCCACTGGCCTAGAATCCTGGTTTGTTCTGTTGAATAGGCCTAAACTATTGCTGCTCCGATCGACGTTGTTGTTGATGTTGTGGTCCCCGATAAGGTGTCTGTTGCTGAGGTGGCGGTCATCGAGGTGTAGTGAAAATGGATCCACTCTGGAAGCCAGAATACCCTGGCGTATGTCTGGCTGGTGTTTGATGTTGTTGCACACCAGATGATACCTACCCTGCTGATCTCGCTGGAGTCCTGGTCTGACCCTCGCTGATAAGCTCCTCCTCTGCTATGAGGGCCTTCTGAACAACATCATGCAAGGTTTGAGGCATCGAAATCCTAACCTTTCCATGTATGCTGCTATTAAGTTCGAACATGAACCTGTTGACCTTAAGTTTCTTAGTGTTAAGATGTAGAGCATACCAAAGCAATTCCATAAAACAGGCCTCATACTCGGGCACTGTGCGGTTGCCGTTTCGTAAGGCGTTGAACTCGTTGAGTTGACACTCAATGAATTCCTCTGATAGGTATCTCTCTCAGAACCATTCCTCAAACAGTTCCCGTGACACGTCTTCCATGACCATGTTCAACTGTGGTAGGAGCATTTTCCACCATAGAAGAGCGCTTGCTTTCAGTTGGAAGACCTCCATGCAGACCTTCATGTTGGAGGTATAATCGTGAAGTGCAAAGAACATCGCCATATTCTTCAACCATGACTCAGTGGTTGCGTCGTCCGAGGCACCAAATAACTCAGGAAATTTGACCTTCTCGAGTTCACGTTGAACGCTACCAATACTGACCAGAGCGTGCAGTGGACCCTCAGGGGGTGTCGGTGCCCTGGCCTCATCCTTTTCCAAACGGCTAATCAGTGCCTCAGACATGCACTGAAAGGATCTCATCATTCTGACCACATCACCAACTGCTATCTGCTCCTGCCCGATAACCTATTCATCTTTCTGGGGGTTAGACCCCTCAGGCGTGGATGCTACTAGAGGCGTCGCACCTCACCCCGTCGTATGCCTCTGTAGTGTCCTCTAACCATGATTACCTGCATGAATACAACTCAACTTAATTAGCAACATCATAATCAAATCACACCAATGAAAGCCGTAGTGATCCCAAGTTGCGGGTTGAACCCATTCTGATACCATATGTAACATCCCCACCATTATGACAACAAGCGAAGCAGAAGCGAATTTTTGTTTTTTGTTTTTAAGAGTTAAGAGGCAAGAAGGAAACAACGACAACAGTTTATCCACACCACTGACTAAGAACACAAGAACACAGTCCAGGAAACAGGTTACTATGACACCACACACAGACACAAAGACAACTGGAAAATGTGGGCAAAATAACGAGGATGACTACCCGTCCGATGCAAACACAACCATGCCTACAAGCTAAGGGACAACATCCCCATCCTGAAATCATAGCCTAGACGAACAAAGAATAGAACCTCAAGGCGCGTGGACCTAACGCCTGAAGGTGTTCGACCCTTGCGCAAAGAGAAACTTGCACGCTCGTCAACACTCACACAAAGCACCTACTTCGGCCAAGATATCGTTCGCCGCTATCCCCGAGGGCATGGAATGATTCCCTCATCAGAAATCATGTCGTTCCCAGGTGATAGATGTGTTAATAACCTTGGTGCAACACATCCTATCTGGACCAAGGAATCTAGATAATCGGACGTGCTAGAAACCGAATACTGAGAGGAAAACCACATCCATTCCCCAACAACTGGTTGAAGAAACATCAGAGGACGAAGACACGGGATGTCACAAACCAATACACGACATCGTACTCACCCAACCAAATACCCAGTCTAATCTAGTCAATGATTACAATTGCTTTTAACATGAGTTTCCATTCTAGACGGGGCATGTCTAAGTTACAACTAGTCATTAAATTAAGTAACAACATTAACAATCTTAAGGTAGAAAGCTATCATTATAACACTTATGAACAATTATATCTCAGCATGTAGTCTAGTTATATTGACCGAACTAACAATACTAGCTATCTAATAATATTATAAGGAAACTACTAACTATTAGCAGGGCTGGAGCAATTTAGCGAGGAAATTAACATAGCGGTTACTTAACAATTAATATAGAAATAACAAGGCAATTGCATGACCATTAACACGAAAATTAAAAGTGCATTAACACGGTAGTTTACATGACTTTCGTCATAACAAGTAATATAGCAATAACAAGGCATTTAAGGTGTTAGTTAACATTTAACTCATTGTGGCATTTAATCCAAAGAATGAAATTGTTGGCCATTTACATTGTTGTAGAAATTGTTCTAGCAATTAATATGACCATTACATAACAATGAATCTAGCAATAGCAAGGCATTTAACTAACTGTTATCCATTTTATTTGCTGGAAAAAATCAAGGAAATTAATGTGACCATTACATAGCAATGAATCTAGCAATAGCAAGGCATTTAACTAACTGTTATCCATTTAATTCGTTGTGGAAAAATTAGCAAAAATGCAATGCCCACAGGGTGGCCAATCGTGCGCAGTCGACAACAACTCAACAATTAAAGGCAAACGAATCCAATCAACATCAACACAGTACATCACTCAAGGGAAAACACAGTCACATTTTGAAGGTGAAATCGTGGTCATTACTGCAAGTCAGTTATGAATTGAATAGAAAAAAAGCGGGGGCGAATTCAACACGCACACAGTCAATTTTTATTTACCAAAACCGTGGTCATTCGGGCAAGTGAATTTTTTATTTAAAAGGCTAAATTCAACATGCACACAATCAATTTTTATTTTCCAAATCTGTGGTCATTATGGAAAGTGAATTTATGATTTAAACGGCTAAATTCATGGGCGAATTCAACAACAACAAATTCAACATTTTCAAGAAAATATCGTGGGTGTTAACAACCACTCAACAAACAGTTAGGAGAAACAAATCGTGGGCGTTAAGTATGGTGAAAACCTGTGTAATTAAAAATCCGTGACAGTCAAATAGTGGGAATAAAAGTCTGAGTATTAAATTCGTGGTGATGAACCGTGGCAACAGTAAGGACACAGAGTTATAATTCAAAGAAAAACGCAGAACGCAAGGAATTATAATCGTGGTAACAACAAGGAATTATAAAATCATTTTCATTCGCCTGGTATACCAATACAAAATGTAGACATGAATCAATTCATTTTTCCATTGCCGGAATACCCATACAAAATGCGAACATGAATCAATTCGTTTTTCCATTACCAGAATACCAATACAAAATAAAAACATGAATCAATTCTTTTTTCCTAATGCAGACATGAATCAATCCGTGTTTTCGTTGCCAGAATACCAATACAAAATCCATACATGAATCAATTCATTTTTCCATTTCCAGAATACCAATACAAAATGCAGACATGAATCAATTCATTTATCCATTGCCAGAATACCATACAAAATGAAGACATGAATCAATTCATTTTTCCATTGCCAGAATACCAATACAAAATGTAGACAACTGTAAGAGAACCGAAAGGATCCAATCATCCAAGGTCAACAACAGAGGTAGACGAGTGATAGGTTCATCCTTTGCTCATCATCCTCACACCGAAAGGCAGGGCATTGAGATCCATAGGTCTATTAACGTCGAAGCAACGACCGTAGATCAGGCTCCTGGCCGACTGCCTAAGTGACAACTGATGAGCTAGGGATGATAGGCAAAACCACCACAATAGTCACAATCAAACACCACAAGGAGGTCAAGACATGCGGGGAAACGAAGGTCATGGGAGTCAATCAATCATCGAGCTAGGCTATGAAAGAAATTCAGTCATAAATCTAGACAATCAATTTACTTACTCCATTAAACATGTAGATCCAAGCATAAATCCTACAACAATCTACCATACAAAAATGAAGAGAGCATATCGTTGCTTGATTGTCCGCTTTGAGTGATGTCCCACACGCTCCGTGCAACTCCAGCTTGTCGACCGGCAAGATATCACCAGTACCTTCCAGCCAATGCTAGGGGTACTCTTCTTCCCCCTTAGCCCCCCGAGCTACAAAGGGGCCACACACACTATCCAGAGATTCAACTAGCTCCCATCTTGCCTCGCAAGGCGGAGCTACCACTCCTCACCAAGCTGGGTATCCCAACTCCCACAAGCTAAGTCAGTCAAGTAGAGATTTTTACAGCGTAACATTACGCAAACAAAAGA
>JZKD02S1254693.1:237119-281607 GCA_000966675.3 Picea glauca
ACCACTAGCATAATTTAGACCTAGACCTTAAATTTCCGTGCTGGACGACATTTTATTAGGGAAATTGTTTTAAAAATTCTTATCATGTTATTCGTCCTATGGTCGTCTAGGTTCATTCATTTATCATTAACAACGCAACGTCCCCTTCAAGATGCACTAGGTTCTCCAAGGGTGCCAATCTCCTCATATGTTCCCTTGTGTGACATTCCCTTCAGGACGCACCACGTGCTCCAAGGGTGTTACTCGCCTATTTCCATTTTTCTTGCGCGGCGTGCCCTTAAGGACGCACCACGTGCTCCAAGGGTGCCACTCGCCTCTTGACTAACTTGGTAGACATAAAAAAACCCTGGAGTCAATACTCTGCCAGGTGAAATTGTGGGAGACCAAGGGCCTCTAAGGAATAAGGCCCCCGGCTTATTGCGCGCCCCTTAGAATCATCGTGAGCGACTGTCGTTGTATGCCCTCACGGCATCGTGGGTCCTCTCGAACTAGGTAAACGTTAACCTACAGTTCGAGCCACGACGAGAGTGCTAGTAGGCTATGGCAAGGTTGTTGTCCACACCTCTCCCTCAACATCTCTAGTAGTTGTGTGTCACCCCTCTACTCCACATGTGAGTCTGGTCGGCAAGCTATCGTCAGCCTGCATCATCAACAAATCATGTCAGAAATATATCCATAATCATATCATCTAATCAGATGCACTAATATCACAATAAAACAATCAAACCCCAATGGTACACTCCCCGACTCGATCCAGAGTCCAAGGGGTTCCATCGATGCCTTTGCATCCTTGAGGTCCAAAATCCTGCACACTCAGTAAAACCGAGTCAATAGCACCCGTCTATGTCAATGCAGTAAACAACATGTCACCAACCCATAACACCTCATAATCAAAATCAATATTTTAATAGCATAAAATCCGGATCACTTGCGAGCAAGTGTCCTCAAAAAATAAATTTGCTCAATGTGCACGAACGGGATGTTACAATTATGTATAATTTAATTAGTCAAAATATATACATTAGAAATTTACTTTTTAACAGGTAAAAGGTGTTCAACAAGTATAATTAAAAAATTGAAAATGCATATTAAAATAACAATTATAATTGTTATATATAATTCAAATACTGAAAAGATATACATTAAAGATGCATTAATATGAGAGGTAAAAATAGTTGAACAATTATATTTATTATTTCTAATCAAAAGTACACTATTTAGATAGGTAAAAAGTGTTGAAAGTACACTACTTAAATGGATAAAAAGTACTATAAAATAATTACAAACTTTCTTATTGAGCGAAAGGAAGTGTGCCTCCAATTCTTTTATTTTTTCCTTGGCATAACTCCATGAATTTTTTTCGCTCTATTTTTACTATTTTAAGGATTTTGTTATTATGGACATGAATTCCATTCTTTATCAATTTAGATTTTAGTTCATATTTTATTGCATCTTCCCATTTGTCATTTATACAAAATCTGGAAGATCTTTTTCCATAAGTATGGAATCCAAACACAAAAATGTTTTGTGTATCATTAATTTTAAAAAATTTAGCTATCTCTTCTCTAAGTTCAGGATTTGAAAAAAATCTTCTTCCTGGGTGCAAAACATTGACCTGAAACCTTATTCTTAAGCGCGCTTTATGGATGAGATGGTTGATACAAACAATGGGTTGAAACAATGGGTTGATTGTTTGACATGTCCATTTATACTAAGATTCTGGAGGAAAAAAAGAACATATATTCAACAATAAGTAAACAATATGAATGTAAACAAATATAAAGTTCCATTCATATAAACCAAAATCATATATATCATGACATATATCTAACTTCGGGGGAAATCTACTTCAATCAGTTTGGATAAATTCTATATTACTTAAAATGATAATAAATAATAATGATATCCATTGTTACATAAACATTTATAGAAGTAATATTATATATTATGTTTGTAAAACATATTATTATATATTATATATATAATTTTATAGTTAATGTTATATTTAAATATAAAATTTGACTATAAAATTACAAATATAATATATAATAATTTATCTTACAAAAAATATATATAATAGTACTCGTACAAATGTTTAAATAAGATTTGATATTAGTATAAAATTACAAATATAATATATAATAATTTATCTTAAAAAAAAAGTATATCATAGTACTCGTACAAATGTTTAAATAAGATTTGATATTAGTATTAGTTATTTTGTAAGGGGTTATGTTTTCGAGATCATGGATCTATCCTTTATTAGTCTAACATCAAAGGGATGTGTAAGGGGTCTTCACCAATGGTGAGAGAACATGTCCCTTGACTTCTAACTTCGGGGAAAATCTCACTCCATTAGTGTAGTATTACAGATATAAAATATTATGCAAAACAGAAATATTTAGCTAGAAACAACAGATAAACAATGATATAATCAGAACAATACCAGAATAATATCAAAATAACACCAGAAATATCATTTTGATTACTGATAACAATGTTTACTTGCCTCTTTGAGGGGAAACCTCGAACAAATCAGAGCTCTATTACAATAATATCCAAGACAAGATTTCTCATACCCTCTACTTCTATTTATACTAAATCTATCTATCCAAAAAAAAAATCTAGAGGAAGATCCTTTTAGAAGCGAAAGCTTGTATTAGGTCTTCTTCCATTTGACTTATTCTTCCTTATTGCTAGTCCTGATTAATATTGGAATTTATTACATGGAATTATATTATTCTACCTACATGAGGGGTTAGGGAGGTTAGGTCCTAACATGCCCTCCCCCTTAAAGAACAACCTTGTCCTCAAGGCTTCAGATGAGGGAATTGTTGTAGAATGGTGGTTGGCTCCTAGGTGGCATCTTCTGGAGGGGTATCTTTCCATTGGACTAACACTTCCTAGATGATGCGCTAACGGAGATGATGCTATCTATGGACCAAGACTTCTTGTGGATGAAACCATATGGAACCTTCTTCATCCAACTCGGGGATACTAGTTTGATTTTGGAACTTAGTTCCAATCACCTTCTTTAAGCAAGAAACCTGAAAAATAGGATGGAGATTTGACTAAATGGGTGGAGCTAATTGACAGGACATCGATCCCACATGCTTGAGCACTTTATAAGGACCATAAAATTTGGGCACAATTTTCTGACAATGTTGAGGTTTGAGTGATGTTTTCTTATAAGGTTGTAGTCGAAGAAATACATTGTCACCTTCAACAAAATGGCATTCAGAATGACCTTGATATGCTTGTTTATTCATGTGATTTTGAGCCATGAAAAAATTGTCTTTGAGGACACAAAGAATAGCCTTGTGGACTGTAAGATTTGTGTCAACCTCCTAAACCTTCGAGACCCCTGGAATATAGGAGAGAACTAAAGGAGGATTTTGGCCATAGACTGCTTTAAAAGGAGTCATGTGAGTACTTGTATGGTAAGAGGTGTTGTACCACCATTCAACTAGGGGTAACCATTGAGCCCACCTATTTTTCCACTCAGATGCAAAACACCTCAAATATGTTTCCAAACACTTGTTGACAAATTCAGTCTAGTCGTCCATTTGGGGGTGATAGGCAGTGCTAAGATGCAATTTGGTGCCTTGTAGCTTGAACAATTCTTGCCAAAAATTGTTGGTGAAAGCAGGGCCTCTCTCAGATACAATAGAATTAGGCATGCCATGAAGCTTGAAGATATTATCGATGAATATTTGAGCCACTGTGGCGGTTGTGAATGGATGTTTAAGAGAAAAAAAATGATCATATTTGGAGAGACGATCGACGACCACCATAATGATTGACTTATTTACCAATTTAGGTAAGAATACAATGAAATCCATAGAAATATCTCACCAAATAGTATGGGGATTGGAAGCAGTTGGAGTGTGCCTGGAGCTTTGATAGTTCCTCCCTTGTTGCATTGACAGACCTCACATCCAGCCACAAAGGTACAGACATCTTTTTTCATACCCTACCATAAAAAAGAACGTTTGACTCGTTCATAGGTTTTGTTAAATTCTGAATGCCCAGTTGTGGGTGAGGCATGAATTTCAGAAAGCATTGTGGAATTAAGTGAGGATTTCTTGCATAAATACAAACAACCTTTGTAGTGAAGCTCTTCATTATTCCAAGAGTACCTTAGAGAAACTAAAGAATTGTGTTGCAATTGGTGGAGCATGTTATAAATTTTGGGGTTTGCAACCATTCCTAATGAATAGCTTGGAGCCAATCTGGTATAATGAAGGAGAGGAAGAAAATGGACCCGTCTTCTTCATATTTCTGGGAAAGAGGATCGACAACTACATTTCCATTTCCCTTCTTGTAAATGATCTCGTAATCATAGACAAATAGCTTGGTCACCCATTTTTTCTACGTTGGGGATGAAATTCGTTGTACCGGGAAATACTTGAGACTCTCATGATCTATTTTGATTTGGAATCGTTGACCCAATAAATAAGGATGCCAAAGATCCACAACATGCAGAATAGATAACATTTCCTTTTCATAAATGGATTGGCCCAAATGTCACTCTGAAATTTGTTTTATAGTGAAGGACAAAGGTCTTCCATCTTGCATGAGGATGGCTCCAATTCCTTTCCCGAAAGCATCACATTCCAATACAAATGTCTTTGTGAAGTTTGAGAGAGCTAGGATAGGGGTCGATCGCATAGCATATTTTAAGGCTTGGAAGGCATGATCTGCAACTGAAGTCCAAGTGAAAGAATTATTTTTAAGGAGGGAAGTAAGAGGAGATGCAATCTTTCCATAATTCTAAAAAAAAATCCTATAATATATCGTTAAACCCAGAAAACCACGCAATCTCTTAAGATTTTTAGGGCAATGCCAATCTTTCATAGATTCAATTTTTTGAGGATCCACTTAGACACCATCCTTGCCGACAATATGACCTAGGTATTCCACTTATGAGGCACCAAAGGCACATTTAGATTATTTGAGGAAAATTTGGTGCTTAGAGAGTAGATGGAGAAATTGACTCACATGGAAGATATGGAATGACCAAGTTATACTATAGATGAGAATATCATCAAAGAAAACTAAGACAAAATGACGGAGAAAAGGACGGAATACATGATTCATAAGAATTTGGAAAGTGGAAGGAGTATTACACAATCCAAAGGGATTTACCAAGAATTCATAATGACCCTCATGAGTGTGAAATGCAGTCTTGGGGATGTATTCTTATTTCATATGGATCTGGTGATAGACAGAACATAGATCCAATTTGGTGAAGTACTGAGCAACACTCAATTCATCCAAGAGGTCATCAATGGCAATAATGGGCAATTTGTCTTTGATTGTGGATTTGTTGAGGGCACGAAAATTAGGACACATGCACCAAGTACCTTATTTCTAGAGTACCATGACCATAGAGGAAGAATAGGGGATAGTACTAGGACGAATAACACCGACTTCTACCAATCCATGAACAATTTTCTCAATTTTATTCTTCTGGGAAAAGGGATGACGATAAGGTTGAACATTGGGGGGAAGACTTCTCTGTATGAGAGGGATGGAATGATCATGGATGCCACAGGAAGAGAGAAGTTCTTTGGGGGTGGTAAAAACAACTTGGTGGTGGAAGAGGATAGATTGGAGGTCTGGATGAAAATAAGGTGTCTCAACAACATGAATGGAGTGGAGTTGGGTTATAATTATCGAATGACCTTTTTTCAAGAGTTTTTCCATGCAATGGGAATTGATGATCTCAAGGGGATACTATTGTAATTCCTCGAAATTTATAATGTTGTCCCTCCTATTGGAATTGCATGGTTAAGTCCTTAAAATCCATGAGAATGGGGCCTATAGTGCGTAACCATTTGACACTAAGAACAATGTCCCAACCATCCATGTCTATAGAAAACATATGGGATTGCAGGTGATACTGACCAATTTGGAGTCGCACATTTTCATATTGTCCCCAACATTTCATGGAACCACCATTGGCAATCATTATTTGAAAATTATTGATGACACAGATGTAATAATTGACTTCTTGGGCAATGCGGTGATGAATAAAGTTATGAGTGCTACCACTGTCAAAAGCATGATTACTTTCCTATTTTTTATGTAACCAATTAATTTGAGAGTTTGGGTAGCAGAGAATCCAGTGAGGGAATTAAGTGAAATCACTAGGTCAACTTCAGGTGGGTTAGAGGGTGGTGTGAGGTCAGATGACGGTGGTAGTTCCTCTTCAGTTGGAACAACTACAAATTCTTCAGAAAGATACTTGTGCATTTTGGTTGCGCCATTTTTTTATAAACTCCTGCAGAGTTATACTCCGACCTGAATAATATTTTAGTGACAAAATGCTCAAATGCTTAACAGGAAGAAATGTGTAGTAATTTCGCAACAAGAATGCAGAAGATGCAGTTGTGTGACATTAGATCTTGTATGTTATGTTTGTTTTTTGTTTGTTTGTTTCCGTCCCCAAGGGTAGGATATTCATGGTTTCTACAAACAAGGGTTTTTCCTGTACTATAACTCTCTGATATATGTGCGGGGTCCAACAGTAGTACTCGGCCCAATATCTTAGGGCACCAACTATGGATAGATCGTGCCCTTAGCCATACTACCTGACTACCTAGGTACTAGAGAGTATCTTCCTATGTTTTTTTCTCGGTGGCACTATAATAGTCAGGCGGTCGATCGGTTTATCCATGGAGGGCTTCATGAAATCTAGGTTGATCTGTATACAGGTGTTGTCTGATGTGCTACCACTCGAAGTGGTACCAACAGGGGTTACAAGGGTGACCAACAAATGTGCGTTTGAGTACCACTTGTATTTCCTGTGTGTATGACTCCCCGACCATGGGTTTATGTGCATAACGACATATCTTTGTAGCTTTAAGACGATAGAATATGCCTCTACCCTGAAAAAATTGAACCCATAATTTTCTGCCGAGGAAGGTTCTCTGATACCACTTGTAGTATTCCAGATATAAAATAGTATGCAGAACATAAATATTTATCTATAAACAACATAAAAAAAATGATATAACCATAACAATACCAAAATAATACCAGAATAACAATAGAAAGAACACTTTGATTACTGATAGCAATGTTAACTTTCCTCTTCAAGGGGGAAACCTCCAGCAGAGCAAAGCTCTATTACAATAACATCCAAAACAAAATTTCCCATACCCTCTACTTCTATTTATACTAAATATATCTATCCATAAGAACATTCTAGAGGAAGATCCTTCTAAAAGAAAAAGCTTCTATTAGGTCTTCTTACATTTGATGTATTCTTCCTTATTGCTAAGCCTTATTAATATTGACCTTTATTACATGGAATTATATTATTCTAGCTACGTGAGGGGTTAGGGAGGTTAGGTCCCTATCCATTAGATTATGTTTTATAAAAGAAACACTATGGATAGATTCAATAGTATTTAAAATGATAATAATTAATAATTATATCCATGCTTACTTAAACATTTATAGAAGTAATATTATATACTATATTTTAAAAAAATATTATTATATATTATATTTATAATTTTAAAGTGAATGTTATATTTAATAAAATTGGCTATAAAATTACAAATATAATATATAATAATATTTTTCACAAAGATAATATGTAATGCTACTTCAATAAATGTTTAAATAACATTGGATATCAATATTATTTATTTTGTGAGGCGTTATGTTTTCAATATCATGGATATATCCTTCATTATTCTAGCATCCAACGAGGGATGTGCAAGGGGGTCTTTACCAATGGTGATATCACATGTCCCTTGACTTCTAACTTCGAGACAAATCTCACTCGATCAATTTAAGTTTTATAAAATGACCACTATGGATACATTCTATAATATGCATGGTATAAAATGATACATGTTTTTCTTCAATAAATTGTACATCTAAGGTATACACATTATAGTATTTAAAATGATAATAAATAATGATGATATCCACCATTACATAAACATTTATAGAAGTAACATTATATACTATGTTTGTAAAAAATATGATTATATATTATATTTGTAATTTTATAGTTAATGTTATATTTTAATATAAAATTGACTATAAAATTACAAATACAATATATATTAATTTGTATCATACAAAGAAAGTATATAATGCTACTTATGCAAATGTTTAAATAAAATTGGATATCAATATTAGTTATTTTGTAAGGCGTTACTTCTAACTTTGGGACAAATCTCACTCAATGAGTTTCAATTTTCCAAAAGGAACACCATGGGTTAATTCTATAGTATTTAAAATGATAATAAATAATAATGATATGGGTTAATTCTATAGTATTTAAAATGATAATAAATAATAATGATATTGATACTTACATAAGAACAAATATCATATACTATATTTGTAAAAATATTATTGTATATTATATTTTAAATTCTATAGTCAATGTTATATTTAATAAAATTGGTTATAAAATTACAAATATAATATATAATAATAAATTTAACAAATATAGTATGTAATGTTACTTATATAAATGTTTAAATAATATTGGAGACCAATATTATTTATTTTGTGAGGGGTTATGTTTTTGAGATCATGGATCTATCATTTGTTAGTCTAACATCCAATGAGGGATGTGCAAGGGGGTCGTCATCAATGGTGAGAGCACATGTCCCTTGACTTCTAACTTCGAGACAAATCTCACTCAATCAATTTAAGTTTTCTAAAAGGATCAATATGGATAGATTCTATAGTATGTATTGTATAAAATGATATCTACTTCTCTTCAATAACAATTGTACATCTAAATTATACACATTATTTATCTTACATATATAACATGAGATTTTAACAAAATGATATCTACTATAAGATCACAATTTTTATCTCAAAACTATAAGATGACATTTTAGGAAATTGATAATTACTTTTACATATTAATAAACTAATACAACTTGAATTCAATGCCTTCTAGTCCACTAATATGACATGAATTCAGTGGTTGCTAGATTTTTCCCTTCTTTACGTCTTCATAGTGATTCCCCCATAGTCTTGAATTACGATTTCAGATTCCCATGAACTATAGATTTGTATTGGATATATATAATTTGAGTGTGTTATCACATAAACTTGTTAAATCTTTAGGGGTTTGTGGTTTCTACCTAGGTTTGTAATTGTGCATGTTTCTCCTCTTTTTGCAGACCCGGTCAGAAGTTTTCCTCTCGGTTTGTAGTTTTTTTGTTGTTTGTTTCCACCTGATTGATAGATCTATTTTTCATTGTTGGCTACCTGAGAAGTATCGACTCTAAGATTTTCTATTTTCTCTAAGGTCGATCGCTTTTCCCTTTACCTCTGTCATTGATCCTTTTGTTTTCTCGAGCCCTAGGCCAGTCATTCAAGTAAACTACACAGGCCACATTCGTGATAACCAAGCGCAGCACTTGAAGCAGTCTGATATCAACTCAAATCAAGTGAGCAAGCAAGATCAACTTTTGGTGGTGGATATCCATCAGGAAGATCGGATCGACGACCATCGGGTGATCGGGATTATACAGTTGCACTAAGTTTAGCATCAAACAGAGGTCTGAAATCGTGAGGTCATTCCTAGTCATTGGTACGGGGGAGGACGTGTGGCACAAGATTAGCATTTCGTGGTTTCACGAGATGAAGCGGTCAAGGAGCAAGTCATCATAACTCGCGAAATGTGAAATCATGATAAGATCGCAGTCGTTAATCAAAGGAGAGATCTCGACTGATGGATCAACTTTTCGAGATTTTGTGAGTTAGGAAAGTAGGGGGGTATATTCTTAAAGACTCGCGACAAGCGAAGTCCTGAAATGATCTTGACCATCCATTCCAAAAAGACGCGTGGTGCATGATCAGTAGGGAGAAAGTCATTTTAGGGAAGTAAAGTGAGAAATGTCGACGGCCCAAGGTCCTGAAGTGTCTATATCCAGCAGGGTCTTCTGATGCAAAGGGATACGTGTCACCCGATCCAGGCCATTGCACTTTCGCGACTCAGAAATTTCGGCAGGATCACAATGGAGGCTCGTGAACCACAAAATTACGAAGCACCCAGGAATTAAGCACATGGTCGCAGCCCAGGTTCAAATGAAATGGAGCTACGCAAAGTATCAAAGCGCCCGAGTTGGTCACAGAGAGATATATGTGTGACTTTGAGGTGCCATAATTGACTCGAAGGAGTCGTGAGATCTCCTGGGACATTCATGGGTGTCATGTATTGACCTGATCCCGATGAAAGTAGTTAAGGAAAATGGGGAAGGTGGTTAAAACCTTGTTTCACCACATAAATGGAAAGCATGGAAAATCTTGCCGCGGAGGGTAGACTGTCAGACGAAAGTTCCCTGTCATGGATTTTCTTGTGAAGCCCATACTCATCTGACCTTGCATCTGACAAAGGAGTGCAAGTGCAGCATGACAGAAGAATATGCAGATGAAAAGCTTTGATTATAGTAGCCAGGTCACACTCCTAGTGGTGGCATTTCTCTGAGTATAATTACTCAGCTTTGATATTTTGTTAGGGTCAATGGTAGAGCAAAGCTCTCGATTTGTAAATTTTTAATGAACGCGCTGGTTCTTTGGTTATGCTTTGTAATCTGATATTTCCTATTTAATGAAATTTAGTTTTCTTGCTCCCTCTTGTTTCCGTCTGATACTGAAAGAGTTCATGGTTGACTAATTCACTTGAATTATTGTGACTGCAATATGATGAAATTTTGATTATAGTGTTGTTATAATTTCTTTCAGTTCCTTTGAAATTTGAATTCAAGAAGACCTTGTGTTTAAGTTTTTCTTCCTTAGGCTGTTGGAAATCCTAATGTTCATGGAAGACCTCTACATTCTTCGTTGAAGTATTCCTCCTACTCACCCTTACTACAACCTACTGACTGAAGTTAAACTAGACATGACCTTCTTGTGCATATCAGTTCAGTCTTCTAAGTTAAGACGATATTTTCTTGAGATTGTGCCCATTTGACCTTTTTTATAGCCAACCTGTGACATAAAATATTGATGGGTATCGAGCTTACCTTTGCAGCAATCCATAGGTGACTTATGGTGCTAACAGAGTGTCTTGAGGCTTTTCAAGGCCTTAAATGTGATTATAGTTATTTTTTCTCCGAAATAACTAATCTAATGACTCGTTTTGTGTTTCACTATTTGACCGACTCGTATACAAATATTGTTCCCAAATAAATACAAACTAAAGAAGATGATGAAAAGATCAAGGATTCGTTGTTGCTTTAATTTTGTACTTATGGAGGGATCTGTCGCTTTGGTTATGGTTCAATGGTAGAAGATTGATTTGTTATAATTTTATTTGTTTTCTAAAACGACAGGTAGACGAATATATAAAAATATTTGTTACATTAAAAACTAAACTAATGCTTTGCTAAAAGGCTTGGTATTAATTAAAACCCGTATACATAATCAACTTATTTATGTAAAACCACACACCAAAAAGAACATTAAGCAACAGAGTAAAAGTGTGGCACCAAAAAAACAAAGTAAAAGCACACACAGTCAATGACATCATTCATGACTGACTCGTTCTATGTTTCACTATTTGACTGACTCACAGAAGAATCTAATTCCCAAATATATACAAACTAGAGAAAATGACGACAAGCTCAAGGATGTTCTACATTAAAAACTAAATTAATGTGCCACTAAAGGTATTGGTATATATTAAAACCTGTATACATAATAAGCTTCTTTATGTAAAAGTGCACACTAAAAAGCACATTAAGTGACGAAGTAAAAGCATAGAACCAAAAAAAAAGTAAAATAACACACAATAAATGACATGATTCATTCCCACAGTCAATGACAGTATGTATTTATATAACACACAGTCAATGAAAATATGTATGTGTGTGTGTGTGTGTGTGTGTGTGTGTGTGTATACACTCCATGTTGAGAACCAAACGAACTACACATATCCCTCATACTTAAAAACGCACCATTGAAATATTTTAACCTCCATTGTAGATACATATTAATTCTCGATCCATCATGTACCAAAAGGGACCAAATCCCTTGAGGTGAAAACATTTTATCAAGTTTTTGCAATCTAAAAAAGGTTTTCACCTTGATGGACTTTATCCCTCTCTGGACATGATAGATACAAAGTTAAGTTGTGATCCCTATCCACACATGATAGATATTGAGTTAAGTTGTATATACATTAGTTATTTCTTAATATATCAAATATATAGAGGGGCAGGGTGTGTATACATTTGTATACTTTAACATTCAAATCACTACCTGAAGAGGGTCCCATGTCCCCGAAGAGCTCTACCAGTTCGATGTTCGGGAAGTATGATGCATGGTATAGGTGAAACTTCTGGAGCCCCAAAGTTCCAGAGCTCTGGATAAGCACTTTTCGGCTAAGTGTAGGGTCATAGACGTGGTCTTATGTGATTGCGGGATGAAGGAAAAAGTGATAATGGACGAATTTTGTTTTTGAATATGGAAAGGCGCTAAGGCATTTAAACATATTAGCTCAGAATTCATATTGAAGAAATGGAAGAAGGTGAGGGAGCCTCCAACTATGAAAAAGAGTTCAAAGTCCAAAATACCAGAATTGGCAATCCATAGAAAAAATCCAATGGACTCAAGGGACGAGGGGAGCAAGAAACATTGCTAGAAACTCTGAGAAGAATGAAAATAGAAATGCAGAGCTACAAGGAAGACAATGAGAGGTTGATGAAAGACCAAATTTAGATAAATGCTCGAACACTATAGAGATTAAATCAACTGCAAGGACAATCCAAGGATGGATCAAGACAAGATGAAGGAGGAAGGAATCATGAAAGAAGATATTATCTTGGAAGAGTGAGTTATTCCAGAAGTTCTAGTAGACCTCATAGACACCACTCACCTCCTTACTCAACAAGATTTTTTTATGCATCTGAATATTCCTTAAGTAGTCCAGAGGTGTCTCTTGTTAGGCACCAAACAAGGAGACATGAGGTGGACAGTTTGCAAGGAGAGATGAGGAATATCAAGCTACCATCCTTTGATCGTGAAAGAGAAAGGGAAGATGATGTCGAAGCATGGTTTCTTGGACTCAAGATATATTTCTAATTGCACAAATGTTCATCAAATCTAGAAGTCAGAATTTCCACCTACCACTTGCATGGGAAAGTTGCTATGTGGTGGGAGAAACTGAAGCAAGTTGAGAATGTTAATGAGAATAGGATCACTTGGAATCAATTCAAGAAGTATTTTCAGAAGGAGTACCTCTCAGAGCATTTCTACGACAAGAAAATACAAGATTTATTTGAAATCAGGTTGGGAAGCATTCCATGGAATAATATGAGAAGAATTTCTTGGGGTTGTTAAAGTATGTTGGGTTTATAAATGATGAAAAGGTAAAAATACAAAGGTTTTTGAGTAGAGTTTAGTCCTTTTATAAAGAAAATATTCGGTATGATGAGCCCAAGACCTTGAATAAGACCATCAGGAAGTCCAAGTGCTTGTATGAGCAAGGTCAGGGTGGATAGTTGATGAAAAAATCTTGGAATGATAAGAAGAAGGAGAAGTCTGATCAGAGGAAGAAGGGATTCAAACCTCCTTTCAATAGAAATGAGCGTAATAAAAATCAGCAATACCAGTATGCTAAAGATGAATCCAAGAAAGAAGACTCCTTGGGAAAAAGGGGAAGACCACCAATTCAATGTTGGGGATGCAAGGAAGATCACTTGTACAAGGATTTCCCTCACAGAAAGAACAAAGTGAATACCGTGCACAACATCCAAGAGGTTACAATGGTCGAAGACATGGGAATAATTTATGTAGCCATAGATGATCAGCAAGCAGAACATTGGTCCAATATGATTGAGGTGGAAGGTAAGATCATTAATCATCCTGTTGCTATTTTAATTGATTCAGGAGAAAGTCATTGTTACATTGATCCTAAAATAGTGGATAGATTACATTTGGATAAAAGCAAGCTTGGGAAATCAAGTTTGGTTCAGCCATCCACTGAAACCAAAAGGAAAATCCATGATATGGTCAAAAGTTATTCCATAAGCCTTAATGGTGTGAATACTAGTGATGATATGAATATCATACTATTGGGGTCTTATAATATTCTAATTGGAATGGATTGGTTGGACAAGCATCATGTTGTCCTAGACTGTCATAGCAAGACTTTTACATGTCATGATGGAGATGGAAAACAGAGCATTGTGAAAGGTGTACCAAGACCCATCTCTATAAGGGATATTTTGGCCTTATAGTTGAAGAGATGTTTCAGAAAAGGGTGCCAGTTGTATGCAAACCATGTGGAGGATCCAGAAAAGACAAAGGGGCCAAGCCTTGAATATTTATCGGTACTACAAGAATTTAAGGATGTATTCCAACAAATAACAGGTTGGCCACCGAAAAGGGAAATAGATTTCTCTATTCACTTAGTGCTAGGATTTTTCCTGGTGTCAAAAACACCTTACAGAATGAGTACACCAGAGTTAAAAGAATTACAAATGCAGTTGGAGGAGATAATGAAGAAAGGGTACATATGCCCAAGTGTTTCACCTTGGGGAGGACCTGTACTCTTTGTAAAAAAGAAAGATGGAACCTTCAGGCTGTGTATTGACTTTTAACAATTGAATCAGTCTAAAATAAAAAACATGTATCCTTTACCCAGAATCAATGACCACTTTGATCAACTAAGAGGGGAAAAGATATTCTCCAAGATAGACTTGAGATCAGGATACCATCAGGTAAGAATAAAAAAATATGATATCCATAAGACAGATTTCAGAACCAGGTATGGGCATTATGAATTTCTAGTGTTTCCATTTGGATTGTTCAATGCACTAGTTGTATTTATGTGCTTAATGAATGGAATATTCAGAAATAACTTGGATAAGTTTTCCATACTATTCTTGGATGACATACTTGTCTATTCTAAGTCTGAAGAGGAGCATGAACATCACCTAAGATTGGTATTGCAAGTACTGCGGGAACATCATTTGTATTCCAAGATGAGTAAGTGTTCTTTTTATCAATAAAAGATCCTTTACTTGGGGGACATTCTTTTGGAATATGGTATAGCAGTGGATCGAGAGAAGATTGAAACGATTAGAGGATGGCCAGTGCCCAGGAATGTTTCAGAAGACATATATTTTATGGGGTTGGTTGATTACTACAGAAGGTTTATAGCAGGGTTCTCTAAGATCACTTATCCCATCACTTCTTTGCAAAATAATTGAATTAAATTTGAATGGACATTTGAATGTGAAGAGAACTTTAATTTGTTGAAGGAGTTACTCACTAGTGCGCTTGTGCTAAAAAATGCTGACCCAAATGAAATTTTTTTGGTATGTACAAGTGCATGCAAGGAAGGAATTGGTGGAGTCCTCACTCAAAATGGATATGAAATTTGTTATGAGTCCAGAAAACTTAAAGAGCATGAGAGGAACTATGCCATGCATGACTTGGAGCTTGCTGCAATTGTTCACACATTGAATATGTGGAGGCATTATCTCATGGGAAAGAGATTCGAATTAAGAATAGACCACAGTGGTCTGAAGTATATTTTTTAACAACCAACTTTGAATGCCAGGAAAACAATATGGATCAAATTTTTACGTGAATACGACTTTGATATCAAGAATATCAATGGAAAAGAAAGAAAAGTTGTTGATGCACTTAGTAGACGGGTGCATCTCATGCATGCTACAACTATCAGTATGCATCAATTAGACTTGAATTGCAGAATTTTAGATGTTGTTGTTACAGATTAGCATTACCTACAGGTAAAGGAAAGATTGCAGCAAGAGGATGTGCAACGCAAAATGAAATAATATGAAATAAAGGAGGATGGATTACTTATGCATAAAAATAGAATTTATTCTCCTAGTTCCAGATAACTTAGGAATTTGGTATTAAAGGAAATGCATAATGTCCCATATGTTGGACATCCTGGTTACCAGAAAACAATTACAGCAGTAAGAAGCCAATTCTTTTGGTCGGGGATGAAAAAGGATGTTGTTGATTACATCGCCAGATGTATGGAATGTCAGAGAGTGAAGGTTGAGCATAGACACCTAGTGGGTTTGCTACAACCATTACCAATCCCAGAGAAGAAATGGGAAGTAATAACCATTGATATTATAACAAAATTTCCAAGGACAACAAGGAAACACAATTCAATCATGGTAGTAGTTGATAAATTGACCAAGGCTTCTCATTTTGTTCCTGTAAAAACAACTCATACAACAACTAATATTGCAGAAATTTACATCAAGGAAATTGCTAGGTTGCATGAGATACCTAGGATAATTGTTTTAGACAAAGACACTAAGTTTACTTCAAATTTTTGGAAGGGGTTGTTTAAAGGATTTGGAACAAATATGAACTTTAGCACGACATACCATCCACAGTCAGATGGGAAGATAGATGGAGTCACCCGAGTAATCGAAGACATGTTGAGAATGTATGTGATGGATAAGCCATCTAAGTGGGAAGATTAATTGCACTTGGTTGAGTTTGCCTATAATAATGGGTATCAAGATTCATTGAAGATGAGCCCATTTGAATCCTTGTATGGTAAGAAATATAGTACTCCAGTAAGATGGGACAACCCAACATATAGAGTGTTACTTGGGCTAGAGTTTTTAAAGGAGATGGAAGACCAGATGGTTAAGATTAAGCAAAATTTAAAAGCAGCTCGGGATAGATAGAAATTTTATGCCGATAAGAATAGGATAGAAAGAGATTTTAAAGTGGGGGAGCGTGTGCTTTTAAAAGTAATGCCCAAGAAAAGATCTTTCAAGTTGGGTAGTTGTACAAAGATGGTTGCGATATTCTATGGTCCATTTGAGATATTGGATAGAATAAAGCCAGTTGCATACATGCTTGCATTGCCTATTTCCATGAATGTGCATAATGTAATTCATTTATATTTTCTAAGGAAATATGTACATGATCCTAACCATATTATTGATTAGCATCTGATTTAGGCAGAGATAGAGGGAGACTTTCAAGTCTAGCCAGTGCGAATATTGGACAGAAAAGTCAAAATACTCTGGAATCGAGTTATAGAGCTAGAAAAAGTCCAGCGGACTTGCTACAGTTCTGAAGATGCTACCTGGGAGAATGAATATGCCATGCAGGTAGAGCACCAACATCTTTTTGAATAAATTTTGGAATTTTGGAATTTTGATTCTTGTTTTGTATATGCACTTAGGACAATGTCAAAATAAGGGGGAGGGGATGTAACACCTTCAGTTTTGATCCCCCATATTAAATAATATATTTTTACATTTTCGGGAGGCTAGAGTTACCAAACAATTATTAAAAGGCCAGTGTGCCTAAGAAATGTAATGTTTGATCATTATTAATAATAAATACCTCATTGGTTGCTAAACGGACAAGGACAAAAGTTATAGGGGGTTGTGATTCCATAAGAGAGGGGGATTGAGGGGATAAGTGTTTGTTTCATGTTTTAATTACCCAGTTTGTTTAATGGGGAGGAAATTAGTTACGTAAGCTTCTTGGGGGAAGGCCAATAGGATCTTGGTCCCTGCGAATTACAAAAACATGTCCTTGGTTTGGTGAAGGGGTTCTCTCATTGGCTAATTCTCTCATTCATTTTGGTCCTTCGCTCACTCTCATTCATGTCTCCATTCCGGTGTTTTTGTTGGTCGCCTCATGTGTTCATTCACCCTAATTTTTCATTTTTCACCCTCTCTCGTGGAGTCTTCACTCCATTCATTTTCTTCATTCACACATTTTCCGCATGCATGTCTTGGCTCGGGAAAGGAAAATGAACTGTTGAAGTGAAGCCATGGCATTATTGGTTATAGAGAGTGCTAGTGTAATCCATCCATGATTTGAGGCTTGCATGTCTGAGGTGCTTGGCATATGTCCAACTATTCTCACAACTGCGAGTCCTGAGATTCCCAGCATGGATATTCTGAACCAGCTACACTAGAGCCCTAGAAGGAGAAGGACTGCCTAAGGGACTACATGGCATAGAAGGTTGGGGGTCCATTTTCTTGGGTGGTGCAGGATGGGTAGAACAAAGTTAGGTACTTGGATTGTTGTGAGTGATGGAGAAGTCTCTGAGAGCTTGAGTGTTGACTAGTTTGGGAAACTGAGTAACACTCTGGAACCGTCCTTGTGGATTCATAGCCCTAGCTCGGGGGTGACAATGTTGTTGAGACTTGGAACAATAGTGTCTACGGTTGGGTGGAGCATCCTTGGTCTGCAGTTAGTCAGTGGTTTTATTATATAAAATATAAGTGCTCTCTATTATGTTATTAATTACATCTGTATGAATTATTTTTTTGTGTATGTAATTATCATTGAATTTGATATATATGTATATTTAGAATAAGCATGCTTGTTGTGTATTATTGTGCATGTCGTATGCTTCATTGTTTATATTATTAGAATAAATCTTGATCAATGCATGAAAACCTCTCAATCATTCCTCGAATTAGTCCAGAGAAGGGGACCTTAGCTAACATGCATGCCCTGTGGCTGGTTGGGTGTGTTACAGTTTGGTATCAGAGCTCCAGGTTGAGACACTGGGCCAGAATGGAACAGATCTTTTAGATAAGATCTCGTGGTTGAGATTGAATTAATACATGGAGGTCATAAAGCTAAGAAGGAATGGCACTAAATAGATCATGCAGAAGATCAAAGATCCTTGGTAAGGGGTTGGAAGATCATAACCATCCCTTTCAAACTCGAGAGTGATCGCCACAATAGGATCAAGTTAGTTTTGGACCGTTGGATCTGTTTGAGAGAAGTCATATCCCTTGCATATGTCGGATCTGGAGAAGGTGCGGAGTCATTATGCACTGAATTCATTCAAACTTTGTGGCTTAGACACATAACAAGTCTTGATGAAAAGGGAGGTAAAATCCCTGATGCTCTAAAGTTCTGGAGTGAATCTATGCCATAGATCACTGAGAGGATGGATCTGGGTCATTGGATCAAGAACATATCAGGAGGTGAAGCATAGTGGAGGATATCAAACTCCAGTCGTCCGATCTGCGTACTAGCGAGTGTGAGTCATAGATCTCATGGAAGTTCAAAGGGTCAAAACTCCGAGAGAAGTGAGTCCTTAAGATGTTGGGAAGAAATCTACCGAAGTCCTGAAATATAGATTAAATTTGGACTGTTCACATTCGGGGACACGTTTCAGAAGAATAGTGAGGGTTCATAATTCAATGTTCATCATTCTGGGGGTGTGGTGGTGTTCAGTAATGAAAACCCTCCGAAGTTCTGAAGTCTGAAGCTCATCTGGGTCATTCAATTAGCAAGGACACATGTCTCCAGATCAACCGTGCAGGGTTTTGGTAGTTTTGGGATTTGACATTCGGGAGGAACATGGTTTTGAGTCAAGGAATTCACCGAAGCCCAGAGATATGAAGTGTTGGAGAATGGGGTATGACGTGGTGTGATGACATAACCAGGGGTAACATGGACCTCCCCTAGTCATGCCACATGTCAGTTGGAATAGTACGTTTGATGGCCATGTTGGACCATTAGCATTCTAACACATGGGGGCCATGTGTCACCATCCTACACAATGTCAGTTGTACTACGTGGACCACAGAAGGAGAAGAGGTTCAAGAGTCCAGTGGTTCTTTGGTTTCAAAGTGTTCTGGTGGGAGATCTTCCAAAGACCCAAAGATCAGAGCATTGGAGGGATGTGGAGGGATGATGTTACCTGGGGTGACATGGACCTATCTAATACATGCCATGTGTCATCCTATTTTATGTTGTTCACAAAACCTTTGTGTCAATTATTACTTGACAAGTGTCGCTCATAGTTTGCACCATGTGTCATCTCCGTGACTCTCGACGCATAATAGTCTTGATGCATAGTGCCGACGAGACTCCTAGAGTTCAGAGGTCTAGTGGTTCAGAATTTTTCGAGTATGTTGTGGTTAGAACCATGAAGCGTGAAGCCTCAAAGAGATCCGCTAGTTCGGTATTTGAGAAGTATGATGTTTGGTATAGGTGAGACTTCCTGACCCCATAAGTCTTGAAGCTTCGGATAAGCACTTTTAGGCTAAGAGTAGGGTCATAGTTGTGGTATTATGCGATTGAGGGCTAAAGGAAAAAAGTATAATGGCCAAATTTTGTTTTTGAAGAAGGAAAGGCGCTAAAGAAGGATTTGGCCCATGGTTTTGAGTCGTGGTCACTTGGGAAAGTGGTTTGAAGGAAGCGCCTATGTATAATTTATTTCTGTATTGACCGTGGGATAACATGGAAGTGTTATTTATATGTATTCGTCATGAATTAAAGGGGCTTGTAGCATTTTGGTTTGGCAAATTTTGTTCGTTATATGCTTAACTCTGAAAAAATGGGCACTTGCAAATTTTGCAGAATTAAGGGATTTAAACATATCAACTCAAAATGCGTATTGAAGAAATGGAAGAATGTGAGGGAGCATCCATCCATGAAAAAGAGGCCGAAGTCCATAATTCCAAAATTGGCAATGCAGAGACAGAATCCAATGCACCCAAGGGTCAAGAGGAGCAAGAAACATTGCTATAAACTGTGAGAAGCCTAAAAATAGAAGTGTAGAGCTACAAGGAAGAAAATAAGAGGTTGATGAGAGAGAAAAGTTAGATAAATGATCTTAAATCCATTGCAAGGAAAATCCAAGGATGGCTCAAGACAAGAGGAAGGAGGCAGACATCATGAAAGAAGAGATGGTCGTGGAAGAGTGGGTTATTCCAAAAGTGTTAGAAGAGCTCATAGACACCACTCACCTCCTTACTCGACAAGAATTTTTTATGCATCTGAATATTCCTTAAGCAGTCCAGAGGTGTCTCTTATTAGGCATCAAAGAAGGAGACACGAGGTGGACAGTTTGCAAGGAGAGCTGAGGAATCTCAACCCACCATCCTTTGATCATGAAAGAGAAATGGAATATGATGCCAAACCATGTTTACTTGGACTTAGGATACATTTCCAATTGCACAACCATTCATCAAATCTAGAAGCTGGAGTTTCCACCTACCACTTACATGGGAAAGTTGCTATGTGGTGGGATCAACTGAAACAAGTTGAGCATGTTACTGAGAATAGGATCACCTGGAAGAAATTCAAGAAGTATTTTCAAAAGGAGTACCTCTCAGAGAATTTCTTCGATAATAAAATTCAAGAGTTATTTGAACTCAGGCTCGTAAGCATGTCCATCCTAGAATATGAGAAGAATTTCTTGGGGTTGTTAAAGTATGTTGGGTTTATAAACGATGAAAAGGTAAAAATACAAAGTTTTTTTAGTAGAATTCCATCCTTTTATAAAGAAAATATTTGGTATGATGAGCCCAAGACCTTGACTGAGACCATCAGGAAGGCCAAGTACTTGTATGAGAAAGGTCAGGGAAGAGAGTCCATGCAGAGATATTTGAAGGATAAGAAGAAGGAGAATTTTGATGAGAGGAAGAAGAGATTCAAACCTCCTTTCAATAGAAATGAGAATAATAAAAATCAGCAAGACTAGTATGCTAAGGATGAATACAAGAAAAAAGACTCCTTGGGAAAAAGGGGAAGACCACCAATTCAATGTTGGGGATGCAAGGAAGATCACCTATACAAGGATTTCCCTCACAAAAAGGACAGAGTGAAAATCGGGCACAACATCCAAGAGGCTATAATAGTTGAAGATATGGGAATAATTTATGCATCCTTAGATGATCGACAAGCAGAAGACCATTCCAGTATGATCGACGTGGAAGGTAAGATCATTAATCAGCCTGTTTCTATTTTAATTGATTCAGGAGAAATTCATTGTTATATTGATCCTAATATAATGGATAGATTACATTTGTAGAAACGTAATCTTGGTAAATCAAGTTTGGTTCATCTAGCCACTGAAACCAAAAGGAGAATCCATGATATGGTTAGAAGTTGTTCCCTAAGCGTTAATGGTGTGAATACTAGTGTTGATATGAATATCATACCATTGGGGTCTTATGATATTATAATTGGAATGGATTGGTTGGAAAAGAATCATGTTGTCCTAGACTGTCATAGCAAGAATTTTACATGTGTTGATGGAGATGGAAAAAAGAGCATTGTGAAAGGTGTACCAAGACCCATCTTTATAAGGGAGATTTATTCCTTACAACTAAAGAGATGTTTCAAAAAAGGGTGACAGTTGTATGCATCCCATGTGGAGGAGCCAGAAAAGACAAAGGGGGCAAGCCTTGAATATTTCTTAGTACTATAATAATTTGAGGATGTGTTCCAAGAAATACCAAGGTTTCCACTGAAAAGGGAAATATATTTCTTCATTGACTTAGTGTCAGGAGATGCCCCGGTGTCAAAAACACCTTACAGAATGAGCACACCAGATTTAAAAGAATTACAAATGCAGTTAGAGGACCTAGTGAAGAAAGGGTACATACGCCCAAGGTAAGATGCCTGAGCATCTCACCTTGGGGAGCACGTGTACTCTTTGTCAAAAATAAATATGGAACCTTGAGGTTGTGTATTGACTTTCGACAACTGAATAAGTCTACAATAAAGAAAAAGTAACCTTTATCCATAATTGATGACCTCTTTGATCAACTAAGAGGGGAAAATATATTCTCCAAGATAGACTTGAGATCAGGAAACCATCAGGTAAGAATCAAAGAAGAATATATCCATAAGAGAGCTTTCAGACCCAGGTCTGGGCATTATGAACTTGTAGTGGTGCCATTTGGATTGTCCAATGCACCAATTGTATTTATGTGCTTAATAAGTGGCATATTCATAAATTACTTGGATAAGTTTTTCATAGTATTCATGGATGACATACTTGTCTATTCTAAGTCTAAACAGGAGCATGAACATCACCTAAGATTGGTATTGTAATTGCTGAGGGAACATGAGTTATATGCCAAGCTGAGTAAGTGTTCTTTTTATCAAGAACAAATCCATTACTTAAGGCACATTATTTCGAAGAAAGGTATACCAGCGGATCCTGAGAATATAGAATCCATTAGAGGATGTCCAGCACCCAAGAATGTTTCAATAGTCAGATATTTTATGGGGTTGGTTGGTTACTATAAAAGGTTTATAGAAGGGTTCTCTAATATCACTTATCCCATCACTTATTTTCAAAAGAAGGGAATTAAATTTGAATGGACAACTGAATGTGAAAAGAACTTTAATTTGTTGAAGGAGTTACTCACTAGTGTGCTTATGCTAAAATATGTTGACCCAAATGAATTTTTTTTGGTATGTACAGATGTGTGCAAGGAAGGATTTGGTGGATTCCTCACTCAAAATGGACAAGTCATTTGTTATGAGTCTAGAAAACTTAAAGAGCATGAGAGGAACTATGCCATGCATGACTTGGAGCGTGCTGCCATTGTTCATGTGTTGAAGATGTGGAGGAATTATCTCATGTGAAAGAGATTTGAATTAAGAACATACCATAGTGGTTTGAAGTATCTTTTTGAACAACCAACTTTGAATGCCAGACAAATAGGATGGCTTGAATTTTTAAGTGAATATGAATTTGATATCAAACATATCAAGGGAAAATAAAACAAAGTTGTTGATGCACTTAGTAGACGGTTGCATCTCATGCATGCTATAGCTCTCAATATGCATAATTCAGACTTGAAGGGAAGAATTTTAGATGTTGTTGTTACATATCAGCATTACCTACAGGTAAAGTAAATCTTGCAGCAAGAGGATGTGCAACAGAAAATGAAATAATATGAGATAAAGGAGGATGGATTACTTATGCATAAAAATGGAATTTATGTTCCTAGTTCCGAAGAACTTAGGAATTTGGTATTAAATGAAATGCATAAATTCCCATATGCTGGACATCCTGGTTACCATTAAATAATTACAGTAGTAAGAAGCCAATTATTTTGGCCAGGGATGAAAAATGATGTTGTTGATTACATCGCTAGATGTATGGAATGTCAGAGAGTGAAGGTTGAGCATAGACACCCAATGGGTTTTCTACAACCATTACCAATCCCATAAAAGAAATGGGAAGTAATAACCATTGATTTTATAACAAAGTTTCCAAGGAAAACAAGGAAACACGATTCGATCATGGTAGTGGATGATAAATTGTCCAAGGATGCTCATTTTGTTCCTGTAAAAAAAACTCATACAACAACTAATATTGCAGAAACTTACATGAAGAAAATTGCTAGGTTGCATGGGATACCTAGGAAAATTGTCTCAAACAGAGACACTAAGTTTACTTCAAATTTCTGAAAGGGATTATTTAAAGTATTTGGTACAAATATGAACTTTAGCACCACATACCATACGTAGTCAGATGGGCAGACAAAGAGATTCAACTGAGTAATCGAAGACATGTTGAGAATGCATGTGATGGATAAGCCATCCAAGTGGGAAGATTACTTGCACTTGGTTGAGTTTTCCTATAATAATGTGTATCAAGATTCATTGAATATGAGCCCATTTGAAGCCTTGTATGGTATGAAATGAAGTACTCTAGTAACATAGCACAACCCAACAAATAGAGTGGTACTTGAGACAGAGTTGCTCAAGGAGATGGAAGACCAGATGGTTAATATTAAGAAGAATTTAAAGGCAGCTCAGGATAGACAGAAATTTTATGCCGGTAAGAATATGACAGAAAGATAGTTTAAAGTGGGGGAACATGTTATTTTAAAAGTAAATCCCAAGAAGAGATATTTGAATTTGGGTAGTTGTACAAAGCTGGCAGCCAGATTCTATGGTCCATTTGAGATATTGGATAGAATAGGGCTAGTTGCATACATGCTTGCATTTCTTGTTTCCATGAATGTGCATAATTTATTTCATGTCTCTTTGATAAGGAAATGTGTACATGATCCTAACCATGTTATTCATTGGCATCTGATTCAGGTAGAGACATAGGGAGACTTTTAGGTCCAGCCAGTGCGAATATTGGACAGAAAAGTCAAAATTCTTCGGAACCGAGTTATAGAGTTGGTAAAAGTTCAGTGGACCTACTATGGTCTTGAAGATGCTACCAGGAGCATGAAGATGCCATGTAAGTAGAGCACCCACAACATTTTGAATAAATTTTGGAATTACAATTCTTGTTGTATATGCACTGAAGAGAGTGCCAAAATAAGGCGGAGGGTATGTAAAACCTCAAGTTTTGAGCCCCCATATTAAATAATGTATTGTTACATTGTCGAGAGGCCAGAGTGCCCAAACAATTATTAAAAGGCCAGTGCTCCTAAGAAATGTAATGTTTTATCATTATTAATAATAAATACCTCTTTGTATGTGAGACAGACAAGGACTAGAATTATAGGGGGCTATGATTCCACAAGAGAGGGGGCTTGAGGGGCTAAGTCTTTATTTCATGTTTTAGTTACCCAATTTTTTTAATGGGGAGGAAATTAGTTACGTAAGCTTCTTGGGGGAAGGTCAAGAGGTTCTTGGTCCCCACAAATTACAAAAACCCATCCTTGGTCTGGTGAAGGGGTTCTCCTTGGCTAATTCTCTCAATCATTTTAGTCCTTCACTCACTCTCATTCCCATCCCCATTCTATTGTTTTTGTTGGTCACCTCACGCGTTCATTCAACCGAATTGTTCATTGTTCACCCTCTCTCATGAAGTCTGCACTCCATTCATTTTATTCACTCACTCATTTTCTCATGCATGTCTTGGCTCGAGAAAGGAAGACAAATTGTTGAAGTGTAGCCATGGAATTATTGGATGTATAGAGTGTTTGTGTAATCCATCCATGATTTGAGGCCTGCATGTCTGAGGTTATTGGCCTATTTCCAACTTTTCTCACAGTTGCGAGTCCTGAGAGTCCGAGCATGGAGATTTTGGACCAGTTGCATTAGAGCCCTTGTAGGAGAAGGATTACCTGAGGTACTGCATAGAAGAAAAGGGTGGGGTTCCATTCTCTTGTGTCATGCATGCTGGGTAGAAGAGAGTTAGGTACTTGGATTGTTGTGAGTGTTGGAGAATCCTATGAGAGCTTGAGTGTTGACTATTTTGGGAAACCTTGTAACACTATGGAACCATTCTTGTGGATTCATAGCCCTGGCTCGGGGGTGACATTATTATTGAGACTTGGAACAACAGTCTCTACGGTTGGGTGGAATGTCCTTGGTGTGCAGCCATTCAATGGTTCTCTTCTATAAAATATAATTTCTTTATGTTATGGTATTAATTACCCATGTATGAATTATTATGTTGTTTATGTAATTATCATTGAATTTGATATATATGTATATTTAGAATAATCATGCTTGTTGTGTATTATTGTGCATGTCGTATGCTTCACTATTTATATTCTTAGACTAAATTTTGATAAATGCATGAGAACCTCTCATGCATTCCTTGTTGGGAAAAAGAAGAGTAGGGATCAAATTAGTCTAGAGAAGCGACTTGTAGCTAACATGCCCAACATGTGGTTGGTTGGGTTTGTTACATTATGTATTAAACTTATAATTTTCCCTAGAGTGTTCCCAAGGCCAATCATTGAATGCAAGTAAGAGGGTGGATGTGAGAGGTCACATACCATAGTTATTGGGAGCATGGGGGATAAGTACAATTGGTTTGGGAAAGAGTGTAAGTCAATAAAGTACCCAAAGAGAGGAAGTTTGTATGGATAGTTACAATAGTTTTAGACATCCAATGTTTTTTCATGAACAACAAGCAGAGAACAGGGAAGAAGAGATTTGGAGCTAGAGAAAACATGGATGGTGAATTATGAAGTGTATTTAGAGAAGAATATTGAAGATCTAGGTTGTCAGAACTGAAGAGTTAACTCTTGTATGAGTTTCACTATAACAACAAGTGATTACTATTATTTTCCTGGTAGGTTTTGTGACAATGATCTCCCTTGAGTTTCCCAATAGTGATATTCCTAGTTACATGTTCCAGAGAGACCTTCATAAATGAATGAGATACCTGATGGAATAGGAGCAATGAAATGGTACATTGCTTGGATTGGGAAGGTCGAGAGGAAGAGAGTTGGTGGCAAATCAAGATAGTTGTAGGATAATACTCGTGGGTTGTGGGATTTCTTTTTGATGTGAGTGGATGGTGAGAGACCACCCTCTTTTGTGGATTATTATCCCCGACTCATGGGTGACTTCCTGTCGATACTTGGAACAACAAGTCTATGGTTTGATGGAATTTTTGTTCCAAGCATCTAATTGCACAACCCTTTTTAAAAGATAAGTGTTTATCTTTTTTTTCTGTGTTGCATTATGAGTTTAATTGTTGTGTATTAACTATGTATTTGAGAATGATTTATATGATGTGGTGTTGAGTTATTTAAATTGCATTCATGTCATTTTTAGCATGTGGTATATGAATTTAACTAATGGTATCAAACAATAGTTAAATCAGTGCGTAATTCATAGCTGGTGAGCTACAAGAAATTAGTTAGCAAAAAATTTTAATTTTATGAGTATTTCCGCACATAATGGACTTCAACTAGGCTGGGGAATGTTACAAATTGGTATCAAAGCTTCTAGTTCAACACTAGACCCAAATGGGCCAAGGACCAGTGCAAATTTGGGTAAATTTATTGTTACAGATTTCGATATGTGACGAATCTTACAGAAAATAGAGAAAATTAGAGCGAAATACCCAAATTTGTGAGCAAATCCAAGTTTAAATGCCTTAGAACAGTTCAAGAGATGATATGTGGAATCAATATGCAGAGTTGCAAATATAAATTCAACTTGGAAGGTCAAAATTCATGTTTTAATGGTTGTTGTAGAATTGAGAAAAGTTTGATGGATCAATGGTCGAGATCGTGTTTGTTTCAAAAGCAATGACCCAAATTCATTATAAATAGATTTTAAAAATTATAAGGTTTTTCGTATTTTGGAAAGTGGATCAAATCAACAGTCAAGATTCATTTTTGGAAGTTTGGAAAGTGGATCAAATAAATGGTTTGTTGATTTAACCTCTAACGACCCTTGGTGTTTTATGATACCATGTCGATATTTTACCTCTACTCAACACCTGGAAGTTATCTCAAAATAAAATCACTTTATCTATTAAAATCGCAGCTAAGTAATCACACACAAGAAACCAAAATATCACACACAAGAAACCAATATTTTCAGGTAAAGTACTCTTGGAAAAAACCATGGAGGGAAAAATAATACTTATATGCTTTTATTAAGGTCAAATTATAGCTCTCGTAATAGGGAAAATCGCCCACTAAGAGAAATACAACTAAAGGAAAACCTAACACAATTTGTTATGTCATATGGCCCCTCAACAACATGCTTTTTGAGGTGTATGTGATTCACCTTCAACCGAACCAGGTACATACGCAACTGTATCCATTGTGAATTGCATACATGTAATGAAAACCCATGTGTAAAATTTTCTATGGCGCACCCTTTTCCTTTGGATTTTTTCCTATGAAACCCACTTACATCTACCTATTCTCTCTCTTCTCCTTGAACTGTATGATATCTATATGGAATTACTTCTCCACCTATCTCATATCTTGAATCATGGTCCTTCATGATCCAACCCTCTCTGCATCAAAAATTGGATGAAATATCGTCACCCAACCTATGAGATCTTCTCACTCTCATGTAATAAAAATTCCTTCTCTGCTTATACACTCCTCACACTATAAAAAGTCCTTCTCTGCTAGGTCCAACCTTGATCTCTCATCAAGGTATCTGATCTCAACATCTCACCAAAGATCCCAACCTTGGAATCTCACCAAAGGTACCTTTCTCTTGGCATCTCACCAAGAGTTTCCCTTGATCTTATCATCTCACCAATAGTATCCTTATCTTGGAATCTCACCAAAGATACTCGGTTGTGTTGACTCCCACAACACAAGCGAATTCCTCCCAAAGTGAATTCTCCTTTACCATAGCCTTGATTTTATAATCACTAGTTACGATTTGTTTCTAATATCCAAAGTGATTTACATCTTAGATTACTTCTCACACTCACTTGAGATTTAGATTACATGTTGCATGCTAAGCATGTTCTTTAAATAACTCAATTTACTAATAAAAACACTTTTACTTTAATCGGTTCCTTTTAACTAAAAAAAACTCACACTAGGATTTCGATGACTTCCACATGCTAGACATAAGAAAATGCAGAATTACCTATCTGATGCTACCATTAAAATCAACACTCCCTCTTAGCTAGGAAGGTACTTCTCCACCATGGAGTTGGCTCTATATTCACTACCATATTTTCTACCATGCCTTCTCTCCAATCCATCTGATTGGCTACTCCCTTTGACACAGAAGTTATCCCTTCCATCATGATTTGACTTGTCTCTGAAGACCCACTCCCTATGAGAATCCTCCTAGAATACTTCAGTTGTTAAGCATCCTACATGGATATCTCATACCATGACTCCTTCTTGATATACTTGGAAGGTTGTTCCTTCCCACCTGAACCTAAAGGTTGACTCCCTCTCAGCTTCTCAAACTTTAGAGCCTCTCGCTCCTTGTTCTCTTTCACTAACATTGATCCATGATCCAAGATCCCCTTGGATACCTTTATAGTCTCACATCCCAATATAATGGTTCTCCCAAGGAATATGAATCAGTAAACAGTCAATCCATGCAAACCTCAGATCAGTCCTTCAATATTGTTGGTTGACTGCTATATCTCTTGCTGACCCTTTGCTCATTTCCTTGAACCCTTCCCTACACACTTGTTTTCTCCATCTATGATTCAATAAATACAATAGATATTTCATCATCTGATATCTTGATAAAGTATCTTCACCCATCTCATATCCCCTTGAGTCACTATCCTTCCTGGCTCAAGCACTTGAGAAAATTTTTGTCTTTTCTCCAAAGTGGATGACTCAGTCACATGAGAAAAAGTCCTTCTCTACTCTTATGTTCTCTCATGTGGCTCAAATATCTATATGTAATTTCTTCTCCACCTATTTTATATCTCCTTAATGACTTCCCGACCTCCTGCCATTGCTCAACAAGCCACCCAACAAAAAATTCCTTTTTCCTTTGAATTGTTCTGTGCAGCTCTGTATGCGCCTGTCATCACTGCAAATCGTGTAACTACATGATTTTACCCACTAAAAATCATGTATGTACATGAGTTTTACCACTGTGACCCATGTATATCTTTGTACACCTGCAAAAATCCTTCTTCTACCTCAGTATTGTTGTTTCCCATAAATCGACCCTTCAATATTTTCCTTCTAGTTATAGATCTACTAAGATCTCCTGCAAATATGACAGATATACTACAAAATATAGTGGATTTGTTCTTATTCCTTCAAGCACACACCTCGACACTTGTGATCCCATAGATCTAATATTGTAACCCTATATCTAAACTTGAGCTCTCCCCTACTCACTCAAATCTCATAGATCTATCATTTTGTATCATGAGATAGGATCCCTCTCAGAGAAAGAGGTAAAATACCCTGGAAAAAACCTCGAATGGAAAACCAATACTTATATTCATTTATTGAGTTCAAATCATATCTCTCGTAACAGGAAAATGGCCCACTAAGATAAATACAACTACATACAAAACTGACACAATTTTCTATGTCATACGGCCCCTGAACAACATGTTTTTCGAGGTGTACGCAATCACCTTCAACTGGACCACATACATATGTGATTGTCTTCACTGTGAATCACATACATGTATGGAAAACCTATACGAAAACTTATGTACGATGCACCCTTTTCCTTTGGCTTCTATCCTTTGAAACCCACCTGTGATTTCCTCTGCTCTCTCTTCTCCTTGACCTCTATGATCTCTAGATGGAATTCCTTCTTTACCTATCCAAGATCTTGAATCACGCTCCTTTTTTATCCAAACATATATGCATCAACACTTGGATGAAATATCTTCACCCAACCTATGAGATCTCCTCACTCTCGTGTAAGAAAAAGTCCTTCTCTTCTTCTACACTCCTCACACTAGCAAAAGTCCTTCTCTGCTTCTACACTCCTCACACTAGAAAAATTCATTCTCTACTAGGTCCAACCTTGATCTCTCATCAAGCTACTTGATCTTGACATCTCACCAAAGATCCCAACCTTGGAATCTCACCAAAATTCCCTTGATATTGGAATCTCACCAAGAGTCTCCCTTTCTCTTTTCGTCTCACCAAGAGTCTCCCAATCTTGGCATCTCACTAAATATCTTCTCCTTTACCCAAACCTTGATTTTATAATCATGAGTTACAATATATTTCTAATCTTCAAAGTGATCTATGGCTGAGATTGCTTCTCATACTCACGTGAGATTTAGATTACATGTTGCATGTTAAGAATTTCCTTAAATAAATCAATTCACTAATAAAAATATTGTTACTTTAATTAATTTCTTTTAACTAAAGTAAACTTACACTAGGCTTTCGATGAATTCCACATTCTAGACACAAGATAATGCAGAAGTACTTGTCCAATTCTACCACTAGCATCAACATAGTTGAGATTCATTTTTGACATTTTGGAAAGTGGATCAAATCGATGGTCAAGATTCATTTTCCATAGTTTGGAAAGTGGATCAAATCAACAATCGAGATTGATTTTCCACATTTGGGAAAGTCGATTAGATAGAATATCTAGATTCATTTTTTATCATTTCGAAGTTGGACCATATAAATGGTCAAGATCATTTTAAATGACAAATTGTCGAACTAGATTCATCTGGGATTTGGTTGAAAATTTCTAAGCGTTGGAGTTCTCTAAAATAATTCATCGATGGTTGATGATGGGGGTCAGTAGAAATTGGTGCAGTGTTTCATGCGTCCAAAGGAAATCATCAATCATTGATGGTTGATGATCAGGGATCAAAAAAATCATAAAAGTGTTTTGATCGACCAAAAAATATCACTGAACACTGATGACTGATGGTCAGGGGTCGAAAGAATTGGTCAGGTGATCAGTTCATTCAAGAGAAGTTGTTGATCGTCAATGAAGGAAAGAGGATGATGACATTTCATTCCATGGAAAAATCCATGTGTCATGCCATGTCATCCAAAGTCCCATGTCAACATCCATGTGTCATGTCACGTTGTCATCTACATGTCATGCCACAACATCATAGTTTCCACATCAGCCAAGAGATGATTGATGGTCGATGGTCGATTATTGGGTTGGTCGAATCAGTAAATAATTTCATTCATTCCAAAGAAATTGTCGTTGATCTATGGAAAATGGTTGGGTCAGTCAGTTTAGAGATTTCCTTCAAGTCGGTTTCCAAAGGAAGGGTTCAATGGTTGATGGTCGGGTCGAAAATTTTGGCAGTGTGTTGCATGTGTCTAAAGGAAAACATTGATTTTTCATGGAACTCAAATCAACAATTCATACTTCACCTGATTTTGAGATCGACGGTGTAAATTAAAAAAATGTTATAATAGTAAAATAATCATTTTTCTATGAAATTTTCATATTTTTGAAGGTCTTAAACTTGTGGGTTGATTTTGAGGCCCTAAACGACGTTTTTAAGAAGACATTTTTTATGTGAATAGGGTTTACCGTGGGTACACCCTATCTCTATAGATTAATTAAAATAAATCAGATAGATCTTTCCAACGAGCTAGTCCATGCAAAAAAACAAAGCTCATATGAGAGAGTTACAGCTGAAATAGTTAATGGTATAATTTGGACACCAATTTACTTCCAGAGGGCATAACTCCTTCATAAGAAGTTTATTTGGGTCACAAGAGTATTCTATGGAAATTTCAAATATGAATGTGTCTAAGGACTCAGATTTTGACTTAGTGCATTGTATCCTTCATAAATTGATATGAAGAATAACTTGTATTCTAATTAATGAATTTTTTGTAGTATGCAAATTCTAACGATAATTATTACATGCACATTTCTTGCAAAATCAAAGGTATTGGAAAATAATTTCGGTTCTTATATGAAGAATGGAGTTATTGAGTATTCCCAATGATCCAGGAGGATCCAAGAATGCTCACAGAGGTCCAAGTAGATCTGGAACAAACACAGAGGTCCAGAAAGGTTAAAAAATGCTCAAAACTCAATAATCCCAAATTATATTGAAAATATGATCAATGCGTAGAGCTCGACGATAGCTTTCCAAAGATACAAAAATCGCCTCAAACAAATTTCATATGCAAAAGATATGGCTGGTCAAATTTCAATTCAACATGCAAAAAGTCAATAGGGTCAAGGTGATATGTGTCACCACTGCAAGGGTGACATGTGGCATGATCATACATGATGTATGGTGCTGACATGGAAACACCCCAATGCGTCACATGGCACATTGTACCCTGACTAGGCAAGTGATGTGGTGATCATACAATTTACATGGAAAAATCACAGGTTGACATAAGGCAAGGATAAGCCAATGAGAGGCTGCCACATGGAAACCTCCCACTGGCCAATTATGGATAAGGTTATATAAAATTTGGTAATTGAACCTACGACTTCCCAAGACCTTACACAAGCCTGCACTACGAATGCACCACACATTTATTTCTTAACCATATATAGTTGAACGTTTATTTAAGTTTGTTAAATATTATGGTTGGAAAAAAAATGGATCAAGGGCTTATCCCTTAATCCCATGTATATCAATGTAATCCTAACCAATGCCATGATTTGCGAGGGTCATACTATATTAAACCATGCATATAAACTATTTCACAACCAATGTATATATATTTATGTAGGTTGATATAACAAAACGTTTTATATAGTGTGGTTAGTGGGGTTTGACCCCATGACCCACTATATAATAATAAAACAACTTAATCAATTGCGCTAAGAATGTGGGTTGGTTATGAAAACTACCAAATGTATATTTAATTCTGACCTTGGAATTCAAACAAGAGGTTAGGGCCTGGACACTATTTAATGGGTATGTGGCACAAGAAGAAGGACACTCATTAATATGTAGAGTATGCTCTTGAAGTTCATGCCAAGGGAAATAGAGCTTTGAGGTTACATCGTAAAGCATGTTGAGATATCCCTTGATGGAATTTTAAGAACTTTATACTCATTTTTCATTATTATTTGAAAGGATTCCAATGGTACACTCTATTTTTGGGTTTGAGCAATGCAGAAAAAGGTAATTGTAAAAACACACGCATTTGAGCATTAATAAGGAGGTCTCTATTGGGAGTGGACCCAGAGACATAACCCAAATTGTGTGAAATCTGTTATCAAACTTGTGTATGTGATATTATCATTGTTGTTCATTTTGTTCTGAGTTATTTGTAAGTTATTTATCATTAAAGTGTATCTGGTTAGATAATTATTTCACATGTAAATTTCAAACAGTCAAGTGATCATTATAATTTCGAAGATCAAGTAGATTTTTATATGTATTTAAAAACTAATCAACATCTAAGAATTTTTTGGATCAAGTTGGTATTAGAGTTGGTTTGACAAGTGTTTCTGAGTGAATGCTTACATGAGCCAAACTCAAACTTGGTAAATGAGAGATTGCAAGTTATAATTCTGAGATTGAAAGAAGGCTTCATAAGCATAAGATGGCTTCCAAAGGAAAGGAAGGAGAATATTCTCCCATGAGTATAGAAGAAATAATGTATCCATTTTGCTCAATGCGAGAGATAATAGATGATTTCCAACGAAGAATTTAAAATCTCATAAGTGGAGAATCTTCGGTAAAAGGAGGAGGTGAAGGTGGTGGACCCTCAGAAGCCCCCTCACCATCCTCATGATTGTCTTGTTCTAAGGAAAGTGAGAATTATTCTCATCAAAATAAGTCGTCTATGAAGTTTAATCATAATCTTCATTTATTAAAATTGGATTTCAAGTTTGAATTTCTGACCTATGATGGAGAATTTAATGCTGAGAAATTGCACAACTGGATCAAGAAGATAGAAGTATATTGTAGGGTTCAAAATATTGGGGAAAAATATGCAAGGATACAATTAGTTTTTCTTTGACTAAGTGGCACAACCTCAATATGGTGGGAGAGTAAGATGCAATTTTATATTGTTCAAACAGGTAAATTCATCTCTTCTTGGGATAAGTTTACTAAGACTATAAGAAAACAATTATGCCCATTGGATTATACACAAGAGACAATAATATAATGAAAACATATAAGGCAGGGTAAAGGCCATAATATTCAAGTATATACATAGGAATTCAAAAAGAAGGAATTATCCTTAGGGATTCCCTTGTATATCCATGAAACTCTTCTAAATTATATTCGTGGCATGCACTCATATCTTTGTCACACTATTTTAATGTTTAACCCTACTAACATTGATAAAGTGTCAGTACAAGCTACACATATTGAGGCTAGTAAGGGAAGCATGCGATCAAAGATAATAATCCATTCAAGTTTGAAAATAAACCGAAAGGTAAATGGAAGCATAAAAAATCATCTACAATAAAATAAGATAAGGAAAGACCTACATGTTCCCACTGTAATAGAAAGGGACATGAGGAATCATAGTGTTGTAAGTTGCATCCAAAATTATGACCAAAAAAGATCAAGGATAAAGGGAAGCAGAAGACTGTTGCATCAACTCATCAGGATCTAGGGTAAGATTCCAGAGATGAATGTAAGATCATGGAAATGGGAATAAAATGTACATCAACTATCAATTCTAATTCTTCAATTCAATCTTCTAAATTGGAAAATGATACTGATCAAAAGAAGAGAAGCAAGATTTTTCATGTTAGAGTTATAGTCAAGCATACAAAGGTAGATACTTTATTTGACAATGGATCTCAAGTTGACTTAATATCTGAATAAATTGTTAAGAAGTTGGGTTTGAATATGACACCTCATAAAAATCCTTATCCATTAGGATGGGTATGTGAAGATGCTAATTTGTAGGTGACGAAACAATGTAAGATCATATTTTCAATTACATCTAAGTTATTTGACGAGGTTGAGTTAGATGTTGTGCCTCTTGACACTTTTGGAAATGTCTTGGGTAGTCCATATCTATTTGACAAGAAGGATATATTATATTGCAAAGATAATGAATATCATCTTTTCAAAGACGGGGTTGAATTTTTTGTTAGATCTAATCATATCAAAACTAATGTTTCTTTTCTGAGCACAGGGAAAATGAAGAGACTCGTCAGAGAAAGTAAATTTTTTCTTCTTGTGATAGTGAAACATAAAGAAGAAGATATAACAAATGATTTATCATGTTGTGATATAGATCATAAGCAAGAGTTTATTGAAATCATATCTGATTATGATGAGTTATTTCAGGAACCTACAGGGTTGTCTCCTAAGAGGGTCCACAGGGATAATTTTAAGGATGGAAATTTATATTAAAATGTAGAAACATGGCCTAATCTTACAAGTCCTTAATATGCAAAATGTGAAATGTTTGGCGATAGTTTTGTAACAATATTCAACTTTCTAAGGATTTTATACAATTTTGGTAATTTATAAGGTAAAATAATTTTATTCTATGGAATTTGGGTGAATCGTTTTTATAAACAATGAAAATTGACAAATATGTTTTTGGAAAAAACCATGGAAAATTATCCCATTTGAAAAAATTATCCCCTAAAATCATCTATGAGGGAGGTTGAGAATGAAATATATTTGTATTAGGATGCTCATCTTCCTAACATTGGAATGTATAGGTCATCTGTGATCAAGAATGAAAAAATAAAGAAGCAGGTTTAGCAGTTGTGCGATAAAAGAATCATCAGACCAAGATCCTCTCTATGTGGTTCTCCTATTGTATTAGTTCCAAAGAAATATGGCACATGGAGGATGTGTATTGACTTTCGATCCCTAAAAAACATTACAATAAAGAACCATTATCCTCTTCCCGGAATTGATGACTTATTGGATCAATTAAAGAATGTTGTGTATTTCACTAATTTGGACTTGAGAAGTGGTTACCATTATATCATAATTGCAGAAAGTAATATATGGAAAACTTATTTCAAGATAATGGAAAAATTGTTTGAATGGTTAGTTATTCCATTTGGGTTATGCAATTCACCAACAACATTTATGAGGCTAATGAATGATGTGTTCAGACCCTACACAGAATATTTTTTTATCGTCTATTTAGATAATATATTGATATTTAGTTGAATATGGGAAGATCATATAAAGCATGTCAAGACAATATTTTAGGCCTTGAAGAAGGAGAAGTTGTATATCAAAATGTCTAAGTTCAAATTTGAAAAACATTCTTTGGTATATTTGGGTTACATTGTAGGGAATGGTCAGCTAAATATAGATCCCGAAAAAGTAGAATTCATTGTGAAATGGCCCAAGCCAACTACTGTCACAAAATTCAATATCTTCTTAGGAGAATTACAATACTGGAGGAAACTCATTGCTAATTTCTAATACATCACAGCTCCTCTACATGCATTAACAAGTGTTAAACAAGTCTTTCAATGGGGAGACAAGCATCAAAAAGCCTTCGAGACATTGAAGGAAAATATAAGCACCGCACCAGTTTTGGCTCTGCCATATCTACAATAACCATTTGAGATTCAAACCGATGCAAGCAGATATTATTCCATGGGACCAATCTTGATGCAATAAGGTAAACCTATATGTTATCATTCTAATACTTTCACTCAAGCTGTAATTAACTATCCAGCATATGATAAGGAATTGTATGTGTTGGTACAAAGTGTGAATAAGTGGAAGAATTACTTAATGGAAAAAGAGACCATAATTCATATAGATCATCAACCATTACAGTATTTTCAGTCACAGACCAAGATACAACAGTCATGAAACTTCAAGTGGATGGGTTTCTTACAACAATTTCATTTGGTAATCAAGTATAAGAAAGGTATTCATAACAAGGTTGCATATATTTTATCAAGACCAATAATCAATGCATCTGTAATACTAAGGTATAATCCTTTAGCTCATGAAAGTTATGTTGAACAATATGCTAAGGATGAAGATTTTAAATATATATATGATGCATTAACTCCTGGAAATCAAAAATTAGATTATTATATGTGTGACAAGTTGTTATATCATCTTGGAAAGCTTTGTATACTCAGGGATGAAAGAGTAAATGCAATAAGAGAAGCTCATACATCTCTCATTTATGGTCATTTTTGGGTTGGTAAGATAGTAGCACACTGAAATACGTATTGTTATTTGCCTCAAATGAATGAAACAATTTCTAAGTATATTAAAGGGTGCATTATGTGTGCCACAAACAATCCTAGCAACAAAAAGCTAGGATTATATACACCACTTCCAATACCTTCTCATCCATGGGAAAGTATATCCATGGAATTTGTGGGAGGTTTGTCGATGTATAGGATAGGTTATGATTACTCATATGTCATGGTGGATAGGTTCAATAATATGTGTATTTTGATGCCATGCAAGAAACAGGTCACAACTGAAGAGACAACACAAATGTTCTTTTATAATGTTTGGGTTCATTTTGTAATTCTTACATCTATTATATCAGATCAAGACTCTCGTTTTTTGGGAAATTTTTGGTCTCATTTATGGGAACTCATGGACACTAATCTAAAGAAGAGCACAACTTTTCATCTGCAGATAGATGGAAAGACAAAGGTGGTAAGAAAAACAATGGTACATCTACTTCGAGGATACTGCAACAAGCATCCTAAGTTATGGGATGAATCGTTACCTTATTTACAACATGTCTATAACCATGCCATGCATTCTTCTACTTATAAAACTCATTTTGAAGTATGTTTGGGGTAATTACCTAAAACAACTATGGAATTTTCTTTTGGATAAGAAAGTAAAGAAGATGGACATGATGATACAAATAAAGCTAAAAGGTTCATTCAAAATATTCAGCAGGTACATCAAAAAGTACAGAAAGAATTCGAGAAAAGACAAGCCAAGTACAAGTCAAGGCATGAAAAACATCGACTTGATCATCAATTTGAAGTCGGTGATCAAGTATGGTTACATATCAGCAATGATAGAATGAAATGTTGAGGTAAAAATATAAGGCCAATCTGATATGGTCCATTCAAGATTTTAGAGAATATTGGTACTAATGCTTTTCATTTAGATACAAAAATCTACATGAAAATGTATATAGTGGTAAATGTTGAGAAATTGAAACTTTATGAGCCTCCTATGATTATGGATGAAGGTGAAAGTATTCAAGTTACAACAGTTCATGATTTTGCTCCAATTTATTTGGATGAGCTATAGGAATATGTTATTATCAATAGAAGAATCAGGAATTCACAACAAGGTGATGTGGAATATATTTGAGTTGGTCTTAAGGGAGTAAAATGAAGTAAAACAAAATGGATGGAGATTGGAAGGGTGAGGGAACTCCACACTCATTTAGTTGTTGAGTAATTAAAATTTTTGGTGGTCCAAAAGGATTCAAATGTGGATGAATGATCCAGGAGGATCCAGGAATGCTCACAGAGGTCTGGGAAGATCTGGAACGTCCACAGAGGTTCATAAAGGATCAGAAATTCTCAAAATTTAGTCGTCCCAAATTTCTTTAAAAAAATCCCCTATGCATAGATCTCAATGATTGCTTTCCAACGATGCAAAAATCGCCTCAAACAGAGTTCGTATGCAAAGGATATGGCTAGTCAAAGTTCACATCAACAAGAAAAAATTCAATAGGGTCAAGGTGACACGTGTTACCACTACAAGGGTGACACACAGCATGATCCTACAGGATGTATAGTGTTGATGTGGAAACACCCCATCACTTTCCTAGTTAGTGTACAATGTGGCATGTGGCACATCGTACATTGACTAGAAAATTGATGTGGTGATCTTACAAGTTACATGGACAAATCACAAGTTGATATGTGGCAAGGATAAACCAATGAGAGGCTACCACATGGAAACCTCCCATTGGCCAATTGCGGATAAGATTATATAAAATTTGGGAGTCAACAGTGGTCGAACCTGGGACGTCCCAAGATCTTACACAATCCTCCACTACCAATACACCACACATTTAGTTCTTAACAATATAGAGTTAAAATTATATTTAAGTTTGTTAAAGATTATGGTTGGAAAAAAAAATGGATTGAAGGCCTAGCCCTCGATCCCATATATAGAAATGTAACCATAACTAATGCCACTATATGTGGGGGTCATACTATATTAAACCATGCATATAAAATATACCATAATCAATGTACATATATTCATGCGGGTTGATATAACAAAACATTATATATAGTGTGGTTGGTGGTGCTTGACCCTGTGACCCACTATATAATAATCAAACAACTTAACTAGTTGTGCTAAGAATGCGAGTTGGTTATGAAAACCGCCAAACTTATATTTAATGTCGACCATGGAATTCAGATAGGAGGTTAGGGACCGTGGCCCAAAAAGAAGGACAATCATTAATATGCAGAGTATGGTCTCAAAGTTCATGCCAAGGGAAATAGGGCTTTGAGGTTACATGGTACCGCGTGTTGAGAGGTCCCTTGACGGAATTTTAAGAACTTTATACTCATTTTTCATGGTTTTTCTCAAGGAATCCAATGGTACACTATGTTTTTGGGTTTGAGCAATGCAAAAAAATGTCATTGTAAAAAAACAAGCATTTTAGCATTAATAAAGAGGTCTCTATTGGAAGCAGACCCGAATACATAGCCCAAATTGGGTGAACTATGTTATCAAACTTGTGTATGTGATATGATCATTGTTGTTCATTTTGTGCTCAGTTATTTGTAAGTTATTTACCATTAAAGTGTATTTTTTTAGATAAGTATTTCACATGTAAATTTCAAATAGTCAAGAGATCATTATTATTTAGAAGATCAAGTAGATGTTTATATGTATTTAAAAAATAATAAACATCTAAGGACTTTTAGGATCACCCAAGGATTTTATAGCCATGAGGAGGAGGTCGGAGGTATGCATGTCAACATGGGCAAGATAGAGACAAAGTCTAATATAAGAATAAGCAAGAAGGAGCATGTAACTAAGAGAAGTTTGCATAGAGAAGTGCAGAGCTATAAAGAATATAATGAAAGGAATATGAAGTCTCATGAAGAGATAATTCAGAGTATGAATATGATGTATAGGCAAGTTAAAAAAAACTTTGGCACCAAGCAAGAAACTATTGCTAGACAAGTGACAACATCAAGATCCCAAAGAAAAAGGGATGATCATGGGAATGATTAACAATCAAGAGGCATGAGCATGCACCATCATTATCTAAGGAAATCCACTAGAAGAAATCATGCCAATTCAAGGTTAGGGAGCAACCCAAATATGTCTCCCCTCAGGAAGTTCCGAGGAAGACATATTGCAAAGTGAACTTAGGAAAACCAAGCCACCAAATTTCAATGGTGATCATAGGAAAGGAGAAGAGGTTGAGGCTTGGTTGTTGGAAATGAATAAATATTTTCAACTGCATGATTACCCCTCCAGGGTAGAATCTAGAATTACAACCTACCAATTGCAAGGAAAGGAAACCATGTGGTGGGATCATCTCAAGAAATCCAAGCACCTTGATGAGAGGAAGGTATCATGGAGGAATTTTAAAGGATATTTCTAGAAGAAATAATTGCCATAGCATTACTTTGAGAGGAATATGAAAGAGTTCTTTGAACTCAAGTTAGGAAGCATGACAATGGATGAATATGAGAAGAGATTCTTTGAGTTGTTGAAGTATGTGGACTTCATAAAGGATGAGAAGGTAAAAATCCAAAGGTTTTTGAATGGTTTACATTCATTATATAGTCACAAGATACAATATGATAACCCTAAGACTTTTGAGGAAGCCATAATGAGATAAAAACATCTTTATGAGTAGAACAAAGGAAAGACAATTTTCCAAAAAGATTGGAATGACAAGATGAAAAGAAAGAGGGATCAAAGGTAGAAAGGTTATAAGCCACCCTTTTTCAAGAAAAGACTCCCAAGAAATCAACAAGGTTAGTCAACCCAAAATGAGCACAAGACTACCTATTTATTTGGGAAAAGGCTAAGGAAACAACTTGTAAAATGTTGGGGATGTGAGGGAAATAACTTATATAGGGATTGTCCTCACAAAGGAGAAAGAATGAGGATTGTCCACAACATTCAAGAGGCTGAAACAATTGAATACATGGGAGGAAACATGCCAAGGATTTATGCATCCTTGGACAACAAGTAAGTATAATATCAATCCCCCATGATTGAATTGGAAGGTAAGATTGATAACTAGCTCGTAGAAATTTTAATTGATTATGGAGCTAGCCATAGTTACATAAAATATAACATTTTTGAAATATTTCACTTGCAAAGGAGTAAGCATAAGAAATCTTGGTTAGTTCATATATCCACAAGGGATAAGAGGAAAATCAATGATCTAGTTAAATATTTTCTAATATACATGAATGGACTCATAAAAAAGGTAGATGTGAACATCATACCATTAGGTTCATATGATTTTCTAATTGGCATGGATTGGTTGGAAAAACACCATGATTTCCTAGACTGTTACAACAAGACAATCACATGTCTTGATGAAGAAGGGAAGTAAGGAAAGATTCAAGGCATTCCAAGAGATCTAGTTGTTAGAGAAATTTCAACTATGCAGTTGAAAAAGAGTTTCAGGAAGGGATGTCATATTTTTACAACCAATATGGAAGAGGCATCTAGATATAAAGTGGAAATAATTGAACACCATCATGTCTTGAGGGATTTTGAAGATATTTTTAGGAAAATATGTAACACACATGACCCCTAAGTACCCTTTATAGGGATGGGGCATCAAAATTTCGCTTACTCTAATCATCTCGAATTATTTCTCCAAGTTCATCATCTTATTATACTCGCTCGTAGATTTCTAATGACTATTACCAGGCTCTAATCTGACTTATGGTTCACAAGTTATGCCCTCCCTAAGTTCTTTGGGAGTTATTAGTTGAGGACCACGTGGCTCCACCTCATTAGTATCGTCCCCAAGTTCCTACATCCATAGGGAAGGTTCACCCACTATCCAATCCAATGGAGGGACATGGTCTTCATTTAATGCACATGCTAGAGGGAAGTTCAACATTCGATGCTTCGACGTTGAACGTCCCTCCTTTTTGCACACCTATCCTCCAGAGTCCTAAATTCCCCACCTCTCAAAGGGTCCCGAAATATCGCCATGTGGCTTCGACCTTCAGGCTTTTCATCTTACCCTCGTCACGACATTCTGAACCTATGGATTCCTGGAGTCTCGGACTCTTGAAGCATCCACCCTCGCAGGTGGTGATGTACTAGATGCGAAGGAAAATACCGGTGGGTCCCACATACTCCTCCAGCCAAATGGACCAGGAAGGTAAGTACCAAGTTTGACACATGGAAAGGTAGTGATGTCATGTGGCCCCTACAGTGGGTGACACCTATCACATGTTAATGGACACATAAGGCCTCTGAAACACACGAATCCAAGTGACATGTGGAACGTCAAACGTGGGTCCACATCACCCTGGGTGATGCCAACATGCCACATCACCCCGAACTGGTAGCCTTCCAATCCCTTCTATCAAATGGTCAAGGTGTATCCACATAACCCCAGGATTGATGGCCTCCATTACTTCGTAACTTAGGCGTTTGGGTGATCCGCGGTGTGACTTCATCCTTGTTCTCGAAGTGGTCATCATTGGGCTAACCATGGTCTAGATATAATGGTCAGGGGGGAATCCCGAAGGGTCCCTAGATCTATTGTCCTCATTACTTCTAATCTCCGGCCTTCGGGAGTTTCGACATCATGGCCACTCCGCTCTCTTGAAGCAGGTCTCTGCCAAAGTACTGTACGTGGGTCCCTCCACTAGTTGATTGAATAATTAAGAGGAGTCCTTTATGGACTCTCTAGATCCATGGCTCTTCGCACTTTGTAACTTCGGCGTTTGGGGATTTTGGTGATTTAACATCCTTATTATCCCAAACTAGGACTTCGTCGAAATTATCTCGCCATAAATCCAATGGCCAAGGGGACTCATGAATACCCTCGAATCAGTGGCTCCCGTTACTTCATGATAGGTAAATGGATCAAGGTTTAACGGTGGGGAAGGTCTATCTGCCATGGTTAGGGAGACCTCCAGCTCTCGGTAAACCTTATCAATAACCATAAATATCAGTTTCCTTCAGTCGGTTTACAAAGGGTAAGGTTGAAACACTCTGGAGCTCTAAACTCTCGGAGTTTCGAAGCCAGAAAGGCTCAGCTCCTTTCGAGACTAACACAGGGTTCCCATACCTTTGTCACATGGGCCCTTTGAAAACTCTTGTGGGTTACGTGCTAATATTCTTGTCCATGAGTTAGTTAAGGACATAGGTATGAGCCCTTGGTAACATAGGTGAAAGATATAAAGGAGGTTCCCTCCTTCCATTGGGTTTGAACTTAGTGTTCCCGCAAAGGTCTATTATAGAGGCCGAAAGGACTTAAGCATCCCAGTAAGTCCTTCCCCGACATTATTTCATACCTTCATCCCATAGCTCTCTAGCTTCTAAGAGGAGGCAAGTTGAAGACCATTCAAACATGGGTTCACAGAAAAACATTTCACATTTCTACCTTAATCATTCAACACATAACTCATTCATAAACACACACACACACACACACACACACACACACACACACACACACACATATATATATAT
>JZKD02S1254693.1:281657-300539 GCA_000966675.3 Picea glauca
CCATTTCAACACACAGAGTATGAAAATACTTATCAGAAAACCAGAGTTTGTGAAGTGACTGTTGAAAGGGGTGCTTGTTTCCACCCAACCATAGGCAGAGCCACTCCCGACAGATTTATTGTTGGCCACCCCGGAGCTATACCATGAAGCTCAGAGAGACACTCTTTCTTCTTTCTCAGCAACAGTCAGGGACGAAGGTTACTCTCCTCCTCCCATGGGACCTTGGCAACAAGTTTTATCTGTACCAAGCAAGGAGTTATGCCCAAGTAATTCCTCAGTCACTCATCAGCCTCCTTTATCATATTGGAATGAAAACCCTACCCACAACATCTTGCGGTCAAAACGAGATTATTTCTCAGTTCTTCCTCGAAGCAAAGAGTTGTAACCACTCTTTTTCTCTTCTCGAGGTTAGTCTTTTGACTCTTCTCTCTTAGTAAATATGTTATCTTTCTCTCCTGCCTCTACCCACTAATTACCTCTTTTATTTCCTTCCTCGACAAGGTTGCATGACTTCGAATCCCTAGCTCCTTTTCAGGTCTGGAATTCTTGCAGATGGTTACTCTGCCCCATCTCCTCATTAACTCTTGAGGAGGACTCTTCTAACTATCATTCTGACTGGTAATTCATTTCTGGGTCAGAGAATTGTTCTGGTTCTGAGACATTAATTCTAGTATGGTACTAGTTTGGTGGGGGGGTCATCTCAACCATTTATGGTTCCCCTCACCATATATCTCATAGAATCCATGGTTTATCTTATAAACCCCCCCTTTCAGCAACTATCCAACACTTATCCATTTTATATTAATAAAAAAAAATACATACATTGACCCTTTATGCAAAGGTTCATCAAATCAAACATTCAAACATATCTATTTTGTCATAGTCTCTTGGCCATTTATAGTTATATTTACAAACTGGTGGAAAAAAGGGTAATACAATTCCCTCCCCTTTAAAGGAACATCATCCTCGATGTTCTATTTGTCGATGTGTTCTGTATGTGCATAAGTAAACAAAAATGGATATGCATATTTCATGGAATCCTCCATTTCCCATGTAGCCTCATATGGGCCAAAGTGTTTCCAATGCACATTGACCTATGCAATGGTTTTGTTCCTGAGTGGGGTTTCCTTCCTGTCTATTATGCATTGAGGTTCTAGTAGGAATTATCCCTTTGGTTACACCTAAATCATAGGCAAGTCAATAATATGATTAGGATCATGTACATATTTCTTTAATAACGAAACATGGAAAACATCATGTGCCTTCACTGTGGGAGGAAATGATATCCTATAGGCTACATGTCCCACTCTATCCAAAATATCAAAGGGTCCAAAATATCGAGGTGCTAGCTTGGAAGAAGCTCTTATTCTCAAGGATATTTTTTTGGGTCTAACTCTTAGATACACATGATCCCCTATTTTGAACTCTCTAGGAGTCTTCTTTCTGTCTGCATAGATTTTTTGTCTATCTTGAGATATTTTCATATTCAGATTTATCTGAATTACTTGTTGTTCTATTTCTTTCAGCATGTCGGGCCGAATTGTAATTCTGTCTACCTGATTATCCCAGCTGAATGGAATCTTGCACTGTTTACCATAGAGGGCCTCAAAAGGGCTCATCTTCAATGACTCTTGATAGCCATTGTTGTAGGAAAAATCTACGAGTGGTAGGTAGTATTCCCACTTCTTAGGTTGATGCATTACATGCATCCTTAACATATCCTCTAACACTTGGTTTACCCTCTTTGTCTGTCCATCAGTTTGAGAGTGACAGGTTGTGCTAATTAGCAATTTAGTTTCGAAACCAACAAATAAATATTTCCAAAAGGTTGAAGTAAATTTTGTATCTCTATAAAATATTATCTCCTTAGGCATGCCATGCAACCTAAATATTTCTTTCATGAAAATGATGGAAATATCTATTTCCTTGCAAGTCGACTTGACGGGAATGGAGTGAGCAACCTTGCTCAATTTGTCCACCACCACCATGATGGCGTCATTATGTTTGGCCGATTTTAGTAATCTTGTGATGAAATCCATGGAGATGGTTTCCGATTTCCATTATGGTATTGGTAGGGGCTACAACAACCCTGCTATATGTTGATGTTTTGTCTTAACCTACTAACATTATAGACATTTATCCAAGTATTTAGCTATTTCCTTCTTCAGTACTAGCTAATAAAACAGTTTCCTAGTGGTTGTGATCATATTTTGATATCTAGGATGACCAATATATGGTCTTTTGGGTAGTTCATCCATCATGAACCTCTTCAATTTGTCACAATTTGGAATAAAAAACCTACCTTTGTAAGTTAGCAAGCCATTATTCAACAATTGATAACCTTCATACTTCAACCCTATGGGCTCTTGCCCTAAGTACAATTTTATAATCTTGAAAAATGCATATGTTTCTTGTGCACTTTTGACTCTCTCCCTGGAATTTGTTTCGTGGGTTCTTACAGTTGCCAAGTGAATCATTTTCACACTTCTACTAAGGGCATCGACCACCCTATTTTATTTTCCTTTGATATATTTGATTTAAAAATCAAACTCACTAAGGAGATACATCCATCTAGCTTGTCTAGCATTAAGTTTTGGTTGATCAAACAGGTACCTCAACCCACAATGATATGTCATCAACACAAATATTCTACCCAGGATGTAATGTCTCCAAATTTTTAAAGCATGGATTATGGCATCCAATTCTAGATCATGAGTCACATAATTGATTTCATGCTCATTCAATTTTATGGATTCGTATCAAATTACATGCTCCTCTTGCATACAGACTCCTCTGATTCCTTCCTTGCAGGCATCTGTACACACAAGGAAGTACTTGTTTGGGTATGAAATCTTCAAAACAGGTTCATTGGTTAGAAGGAATTTCATCTCTTGGAATCTCTCCTCACATTTTGATGTCCAAACGAATTTAACTCCCTTTTTATGAAGGGAAGTGATTGGGAAACCAATCTTGGAAAATCCTTTTATGAACCTCCTATAGTATCTTTCTAGGCCCATAAAATATCTGATATCATATACATCCTTTGGGGTAGGCCAATCCATAATGGCTTTGATCTTGTCAGGATCAACTTCCACCCCTTCTTCAGAAATAACACAGCCTAAGTAATGGACTTGTTTCTGGAAGAAGTCACACTTACTAAACTTAGCATAGATCTAGTGTTCTCTCAGTACTTGATGAACTAGCTTGAGATGTTCTTCGTGCTCTTCCTTATTCTTAGAATAGATTGGGATATCATCAATGAAAACCGATACAAATATGTCTAAGAATTTACTAAGTACATTATTCATTAAGCACATAAAAGTGGTTGGTGCATTGGTTATCCCAAATGGCACCACCACAAATTCATAGTAACCATATCTTGTCCTAAAGGCTATTTTGTGGATGTCTTCATCCTTAATTTGGACCTGATGGTATCCAGACCTCAAGTCGATATTGGAGAAAATTGTAGCACCCCTTAATTGTTCAAACAAGTCATCGATCCTTGGCAAGGGATACTTATTCTTTATGGTCATCTTATTGAGTTTCCTATAGTCTATTCACAACTTAAGTGTTCCATCCTTATTTTCCACAAAAAATGTTGGTACTCCCCATGGAGACACACTAGGACAAATGTATCATTTTTCCATCATTTCCTTTAGATGTAGCTTGATATCAACTAGCTCTAGTGTACTCATTCTATAGGGTATTCTAGACACTAGCACTTCTCCTGGTGTGAGTTCTATTGAAAAGTCAATATCTCTTCTTGGAGGTAGACCTGGTACCTCTTCTGGGAACACATATTTATATTATCTTAATATGGGATGGTCCTCTAGGATTGGTTTTTTGTCCTCTAGGACATCCTTTTCTACAATACTTCTTCACTTGAAGGGTTGATATTTGTCTCACTGAGACAGGATTTTGAATCCCTTGTAGGGTTACCTTTCTCCCTTATTCATATTCACACTCCAAAGTTTTATTTTAACATTCCAACTTGGTTTTATGGGTGTCCAACCAATCCATGCCAATCAACAGGTCATAGATTCCTAAAGGGAGTATATTTAGGGCCACTTGGGTGGGTGATCCACTCATAATGAATTGGCATGCTAGTATGACCTTTGTTACTTTTCTTTTGGTTCCAATGGCTAGTTGTACCATTCATGATTTAACAAGTTTAATTTGCTACAATTTACATTTCTCAACAGTTTGAGGGGAAACATAACTCAAATTAGAACCAGGGTCAATTAAAATGGAAACTATATGGTTGGCAATCATACCTTCCATCTCCACCACTGAAGCTTGTTGGTTGGCTTGTCTATTATCCAAGGTTGCAGAAATCTGTGGTATGCTCCTAGTCAAATTGTTAACTGTGGTAGCCTCTTGGATGTTGTAGACCCTCCTATTGTTATGTTTCCTATATGGGAAGTCTCTTAGTAGTTGTTTATCTCCACAACCCCAACATTTCAAGGGTTCTCTCTTGGTGTTATCAGTCTTACCTGAGGCTTCTCCAAAAGGTTTATCTCCACTCCAAGAAGGGAAATTTTATTGGTATACACTTTTAGTATGAAGGATCATCTTAGAACCTTTCCCATAGCTCTTGACTATCATGGGTTTAAACTCCTTCTTCTTGAATGCCAAAGTACTTTTCTTCTTCCAGTCCTTGTGAGGTTCTGTCTTATTCTTGAATTTGTTCATAGCAATACCTTGCCTTATGAATAGTGTCTTCTAAGGTATTTGGCTCATCAAATTCAATTCTATCCCAGAAGGACTGAGGAATTCCACTAATAAATTGTTGCATATTTACCTTTTCATCCTTTATGCAAGGTACATACCTTATCAACTCAAGGAGTTTATTGATATATTCTTCTATGGTGAGTTGTCCCAACTTGAGTACATAGAACTCCTTGGTCTTCCCATCAAAGAATTTCTCTGAAAGGTACTTCTTCTTGAATTATTTCTCAAATTGTTTCCATGAAAAGTCCTTCTCATGAATTCCTTTCACGTTCCTAAGGTCCTCCAACCAAATGGAGGCCTTTCCATTTAGGTTAAAAATGGTTATTCGAACCTTTACATTTTGAGAGTAGTCATGGAATCTGAGGTACTTCTTCAAGCCAAGGAACCAAACTTCTTCTTCTTTGTCCTTATTAATTTCTCCATCGAAAGTGGATGGTTTGGATTTCTTGAACTCTTCAGGGTCATGACTCTTAGAATGTGTCCTCTTCTTTCTTTTCCCTTGGGAATGAAAACTAATTTTTCTACTAGAATATTCCTTGGAGTTGTTAGTTTCCTCACCAGAGGATTCTCCTGATGAGTGTCTCTTGGCTCCAGGTTGGGCCTTCTTTGAGTTCCTCCTCCTTGTGTGGCCACTTCTAGGGTCATTCTTTCGTATCTCAGGTGGACTCTAGGTTTTCCTCATATGATGTATGTCCATATGACTGGTTGTTGGTCCATGTTGCAGCTGCCTTTATACATCCAATAAGATCTATAGTAGAACTGCATTAATTTCAGTTTTCTTTTCCTGTTCTTTTATCAACCTTTCATTGTCAGCCTTACATATATGTAATTCTTCCATGAGGCTTCTTACAGTTTTAGCCAAATATGGAGGGGTTTCCACCGCCCTCCTTTCTTCAGATTATTCCTCTCTATTGTGGGGGCTCTACCCCAATTAATGGTGTGTCACCATCCTTTATGTTTTAGTTTTCCTTTGGTCCACTGACTTCTTGAGTGTTGATAAAACATTTTTTTTATTTAATGATCTACTAGTTTTATGAACAACACACAGTTCAGATTTTTCAAAACACACATAACAGTAGAAAGTTTCATTCCTTTCTTCCATAGAGGTATAAATAAGCCTCTTAGGAATGGGGTATGATAGGGTGTCACCCCTAAAATTTCTCTTATGTTTTTTTTAAGTGGCTCGTTCATGAGGCCAAGGAAGCCAAGTGTTGAAACCATGCTCTGATGCCAATTTGTAATACACCCGACCCCTAAGTACCCTTTCTAGGGATGAGGAATCAAAATTTATCTTACTCTAATCATCTCAAATCATTTCTCCAAGGTCATCATCCTCTTATACTCGTCTGTATATTTCTAACGACTATTACCAATCTCTAATCTGACTTCTAGTTTGCAAGTTATGGCCTCACACAGTTATTCAGGAGTTATTAGTTAAGGACCACGTGGCACACATGTGGCTCCACCTCATTAGTACCATCCCCAAGTTCCTACATCTATAGGGAAGGTTCACCCACCAAAAAATCCAACGGTGGGACATGGTCTTCATTTAACACACAATATAGAGGGAAGTTCGACGTTCGGCGTTGAATGTCCCTACTCCTTTCTACACACCTATCCTCTGGAGTCCCGAATTCCCGAACTCCCGAGGGGTCCTGAAATATCACCATGTGGATTCAGTCTTTAGGCCTTTCAACTTACCCTCTTCATGGAATTCCAAACCTTTGGAGTCCTAAAGTCCTGGACTCTTGAGGGGTCCACCCTCGCATGTGGTGATGTACTAGATGCAGAGGAAAATACCGGTGGGTCCCACATACTCCTCTCACCGAATGGACCAAGAAGGTAAGTACCAGGTGTGACACGTGGTAAGGCAGAGATGACATGTGTCCCCTACAATGGGTGACATGTGTAACATGTTAATGGGCACATAGGTCTTGTGAAATGCACGAATCCAGGTGACACGTGGCACGCCAAACATGGGTCCACATCACATTAGATGATGTCAGCATGCTACATCACCCCGAACTGGTAGCCTTCCAAGCCCTTCGATCTCAAGGTAAAGGTGTGTCCATGAAACCCCTGGATCGAAGGCCTTCATTACTTTGTAACTTCGGTGTTTTGGGGATCTGCGGTGTGACTTCCTCCTTGTTCCCAAAGTGATCAGCGTCGGGCTGACCATGGTATAGATCTAACGGTCAGGGGGAAATATCAAGGGGTCCCTAGATCTACAGTTCTCATTACTTCACATCTTTGTCCTTCGAGAGGTTTGACATCATGGCCACCCCACTCTCTTGAAGCAAGACTCCGTGGAAGTACCGTACGTGAGTCACTCCACTGGTTGATCGAACAATTAAGAGGGGTATTTTATGGACTCTCCAGATCCACGACTCTATGAACTTCGTAACTTCAGTGTTCGGGGAGTTTGGTGATTTAACATCCTTATTCTCATGAAGTAGACTTCGTCGAAGTTGTATCGGTGTAAAACCAACGTCCAAGGGGACTCCTGAAAACCCTCAAATATGTGGCTCACATTACTTCTCTATGGGTAAATGGATCAAGGTTTAACGGTGGGGAAAGTCTATCTACCACCGTTAGGGAGACCACCAGGCACCATTCAACCTTATCATTAATCGTAACTATCATTTTCCTTTAGTCGGTTTACAAAGGGTAAGGTCGAAACACTCTGGAGCTCCAAACTCCCAAATTTATGAAGACAAAAAGGCTCAAATCCTTTCGGGTCTAGCGCAAGGTTCCCATACCTTGGTTACATGAGCCCTTCGAAAACTCTCGTGGGTTACGCTCTAATATTCTTAGTTGTGAGTTGGTTAAGGAAACAGGCATGAGCCCTTGGTCACATGGGTGAAATGTCTTAAGGAGACACCCTCCTTCCATCAGGTTTCAACTTAGTGTTCCCACGAAGGTAGATTATAGAGGCCAACAAGACTTAAGCATCCCAGTAATTCCTTCCTTGACACTATTGTAGAACTTGATCCCATAGCTCTCTAGCTACTAAGAACAAGAAAGTTGAAGACCATTCAAACATGGGTTCATATAAAAAAAATTCACATTTCGACTTTATAATTCAACACATAACTCAATCATAAACACACACACACACATATATATATTCAATTACCATTTCCATTTCAACACAGAGAGTATGAAAATACTTATCATAAAACCAGATTTCTTGAAGGGACTAATGAAAGGGGTGCATGTTTCCACCGAACCATATGCACAGCCACTCCTGACAGATTTACCACTAGCCACCCCCGAGCTATACCATGATGCTCTGAGAGAGACTCTCTCTTCTTTCTCAACGACAGTCATGAATGGAGGTTACTCTCCTCCTCCCACAGGACCTTGGCAACGATTTTTCTCTGTACCAAGAAAGGAGGTATGCCCGAGTAATTCCTCACTCACTCATCATCCTCGTTTATCATCTTGTAATGAAAACCCTTCCCACAACTTCTTGCACTCATAACGAGCTTATTTCTGAGTTCTTTCTCAAACTAGAGAGATATAGCTGCTCTTTTTCTCTTCTCAAGATTAGACTTTTGAATTTGCTCTCTTCGCAGATATTCTTGCTTGCTCTCCCACCTTTGCCCACAAATTACCTCTTTTCTTTCCTTCCTCAGCAAGGTTGCATGGATTTGAATCCCCAACTTGTGGTCAGGTATTGAAGTCTTGCAGATGGGTAATCTTCCCCACCTCCTCATTAACTCTTGAGGAGGAATCTTCCATCTAAGATCCTGATTGGAAATTCATTTCCAGGTCAGAGAATTGTTGTGGGTCTGAGCTAATAATTCCATTAGGGTACTAGTTTGGTGGGGGGTTCATATCAACCATTTCTGGTTCCCCTCATTATTGGCCCTCGACCAAGTTTTGGGAAACATTGGTCAGGTTTGACCACATTTTTTGACTTCGACAGGTTGGTCGAAGATGGAGCGCTCAGGCGGAGCTGAGATCGCGGGATCTCACTTGATTTGTGGACCCAACAAGGGTTTCATTAGGGTTTTTGTATTAGGGTTTATGGGATGTCGTCCCATGGGTTTACCCATGATTAGGCCTTTTTGTAAGGAATGTAAAAGTATAAATAAGAAAGAATGTAATGTAGTGAGGGGATGTAATTGGCTAAGTGCAAGAGGCAAGTAGTTATAAGTTTCTTTGTGCAACAGAACATGTGTGTAAGGCTTCGTGGTTAATAGAGGAGTTGGCTCTGTGCCTTGAACTAGTTTTGGGAAGGTGGATCTGATGCTTAGTGGACAGATCACATGTCCGGTGTGAAGCTTGGCTCTGTGGCTTAGTGCACAAGAGAAAACGAATGTAAGATATTGAAGCCGAATAAAGAAGAAGAAGAAGTTGGTGGGCGTAGCCCCACACTGGGGTGAACCACATATATCATGTGTTGATGGTTTTCTTTGTGCTATGATGTTTATGCTGTGAATTTGCTTGGTGCATTGATAGTTATATATGATAGATAGATCTATGAATGCTTGGTACTTTATTTATGTTGAATGTGCTAGATCTAACTTATGATGCTAAGTGCGATGTGCATTCTATCATTGTTACTACGTCGATCTATCCTTGGGGTTTTCTCTACGAGGTGAATGAAGTGAATAAGCTAATGCATGTTATCTTATAAGTAATTTGTGAAGTGTTATAATCACATATTTGTGTCCCAGCTTGGTTACAGACACTTGAGTCCTGTAACTCCACATGCCTCTACCTTGGTTGATACTTCTCCTGCTTCGCAGGTGTTTCTGAAAGGGTCGGTAGTTAAGGTTTTGTTGGTGCATTTTTGAAGCGTTGAACCCTGGGTCTACCCCTGTACCAACAAATGGTTCTGTTTTCGGGACCTGAAATTGTGATTGCTAGGAACTGAAGAAAAGAGAAGATATCCACGTAGATTTTTTGTTGTAGTGCACAGTACTCTACTTGACTTGCGAAGCTTTGTGCTAAGAAAATAAACCCTATCTGAAGAAAAGAGGTAAGATATTGAAAGAGGTAAATATTTGTGCTTTGATAAGAGTAAGATAAGTGGAAATTTTTGTTTTGAAAGCATGAATCTAGGTATGTTTGATAGATTATGTCCTATAATGAAAACTAGGGCACAGTTAGAAGGAAGAGTTGGTCTGAATAAATTTGATAGAAATAGAGAAAAATATGTTATTCCTATGCATAGAAAGAATTTTTGGACTAATAATTGGATGCAGGAACCTAGAAAGAATCTTTGCAGATTGCAGGTCCAACACTGTGATCCTAGTGCATAGTACAGGAGAAGTTGGGGAACATACAAGAGGAACAAAGGATTGACACTATGTTATAACTGCACAAGACCAGGACATTTTGCTAAGGAATTCCCTAGTATAGGTCCTATTTGTCTTTGTTGTAAAGTTGTTGGTCATAAAGTTGAGGATTGTCCAAGAATGATTGCTAAAGTAGAAAAAATGAACATGAGACAAGAGAACTATGAAGGAAGTCAAGAAAATAAGAGCATGTTAAAGAATCATCAAGGGAAAGAATCAGAGAAAGTTCAGACTACATTAGTCCAGTTAAAAGAAGCAATGAATGATCACAAAGATGTTAGTTTACCAGATATCTTGAAGGTAAAACAATGCATAAGTACAAGAATATGAGACTTCGACATAGACTGTGTCTTGGATGAGGAAACACAACTGAATATTATGACAGAAAGCACTTGGGAAATTTTGGGAAAGCCTATTGTGGTACCTTTAGTGGGAAGGATATGTGTGTTTAAAGGAAAGATGATAACGTTATGTGGAAGAGTTACTAATGTACCTGTTATTATTCATGGAACATCGACTGAAGAGGAATTTGAAGTCATTAAGTTTGTTGAGAACAATGCCCCGCTCCCACTTTTGTTAGGAAAGACTTGGACTGAGAAGGATCATATTAGAAGAAAAGAAGAGGAAGAAGATACAAAGAAGAAAATACAAGAACTAAGGGATTTCATAGCTAGAAAAATAGATCGACTAATAGAAGAACGAGAAGTTAAGTCAAAGCGACAGAAGGCAAGAAAATTAGTTGTCGAAATTGAAAGAGCACCGGAAGGTTTGGAGGACCTATCCATGAAAGGAGAAAGTATATCCACCCAGGAAGTGGTAAGGGGAGGGATATTAACTTCAAACCCTTTGAGAGAAAATCAACAGCACGAAGTTACTATGCTAGAAGAAGATAGGAATAAGAATGGAAAGAGAAATCTAGAAACAATTAGAGAAACTCAGATCCCAGGAAATAACGCAAGGAAGCTTAGTAAGAAGAAAGCCAAGTTAGAAAAGCTATAAAACGTTACATAGAATAGATGGAAGACTTTGCAAGAGTCAGGTTTGCATAATTTGAACCTCGCCGGAATAGCAAAACCGTGCAGAATGGGGCTTCGCCCAGGCGAAGCTATATGACCGTTGGAGGCACCCCGACCGTTATAATGACGCTCTAGAACGACGAGGAAACACATTTATGGGTGAATAGACCGCATTGGGACGTTGAGATCACTCCATAATGGATGAATTCACATTGATGGAAGAAGTCCTGCCTATTGGAAGAATATGTTACGACACTCACTTATTTAACCCATCCAATGCTGCGCCGGGACCACTTTTTGCCATCCATGATTAACTGAGCTATTAAGGATTTGATTGTGTGTTGAGCTATCAGAAAAGAGAAAGTGATGTTCCTTTGTCTACCCCTCTATCTATTCACCTACCCCGAAATAATTGTTAACAGTGAGAATGTTGGTCGAGAGAACTAATTTAGATAAGTTCATCAAAGAGGTTCTCAAGAAGTTTATGGCTAATAAAGCTATGTCTAAAGGAATACATGCATCGTCGACCAGGGGACTGCAGGATTCGCCTTCAACTGGACGACGTTCAGGCCATACTAACACCGCGACTAAGAAGCAAAGTAAGCATAGCAACAATATGGCTAATGCAAAGCAGATCCCATCAATCTTAACTGATTATATCCCGCCCTTGGCTAGCATGGTTAACCAGGACACCATTCCGTGGGAATTCGAGTACACATTGATCACCACATACATTACGAAGGGAATACACATAGTGGGAACTCAGTTGAGACATATCCCATCTATGAAGAACAATGAATTTAACCTTGGATATAGAAATAACTATGCCATGCTCGTGCCTCACAGATATCTGATGAAGACAATTGGGAAGAAGCCTTGCATAGTCTCCCAACCTTGGATTACAGAGTTGGCGCAATCCACGATATTGAATGTCATGAAGATTCCTCATTTTGGCCGACATCAGGAGGTTAACGCTTGTGTTAAACTCCTCTTATCATGCTATCATGGTGTATACTTGTTGATCGACAGACATATTATTGTGGAACCGACACTGATCCACTTGATCACGGGATTGAGCATGCAGGGACCCGACCCTCAGCAGTTCTACCCAAGGAACACCTCAGATCGCTCCCTGGTGCAACACATAAAGGAGGCATATGACAAATTTGAGAAGGGAAAGTGAGGCTACAAGGTAGCCTCTATCCAAGATGGTGCAATGCACCTCGCTTGCCAACTCATAGCTGGAAAGATTGTAAGAAATAATCGCCTCACGCAGGTCATCGGGTTCATGGTGGACCTCGAAAGGAAATGCATGGAGGGAATGAAAATGAATTGGGCGAGTTACCTCATCAAAAAACTTGAGAAATACTGTCACGAAGCGTAGGATCAGGGATACAAGTTCCACTTCAGCTGGTTACTCGTGTTGATTACATTTTTCACTTGGAAAATGCCCGAGGGAGTAGCATTTCCAGAAATTGAACCATCAAATCCATTGGAAGCTAGATTCTCTACATTATGGTATACGAATGACATGTCGAAGCAATAGCAGTCGAACACATTGTTCCATGCCTACTATCAGCAACTAAAGGTTTCCGTTGGGTCATTCCCGCACATGACACCACACACCTTGCACCAGTACCGATTTTTTGCAAATTTCCACGCAGATCCTCACTTTATTTATATCAATGCACACAAATACGAGAGCAATAAAGAATTACAATCCTATTACAATATGACCGATGAATATATGAAGAAAATCACGAAGAGGTGGCTGGAGGAGTTCCTTGTACCAGTTGATGATGCAGAACTCTCCAACCCTGACATCATAGGAATACCCTTGGTCACCTGGTTCGAGCATGGAGGACAGTCAAGTGAGAAGAATAAAAAGAAAAACGAGGAAGTTCATAACATAGATACTGTTGAGGAGGATAGTGCCTCGGAAGAAAGTGGACCTGGCTCACCCGCAAGAGGAGGAGGAGACGAAGTAAATCAAGAAGTAGGAGGTGAAGAAGGAGAAAAACAAGGAGAAGGTGAAGCTACACTGCCGAAGGATCCCCCTACCGAGATAGAAACGCGGAATAAGAGGAAGGGTTCTCTATAGAAACCCTTGCAAAGAAAGAAGACCTGCACCAGTAAGCCCCAACTAGAGGCCACAGTCATAGAAGATGATATAAGGCTAGTCCGCAGAGCGATGGAGGATGCTTCTGAGGACATCCTATAGAGATATGAAGTGAAGCAGGATGAACTATATGGAAGGATAGAAAGGGAATCGAGCGAAGTACAAGAATTTATTCATTCGATCCGCGCAGTCCCTACTGCACCTTCCTCGTCAGAGACTGCAAATTTGGGGGATGAACCAACCCAACTTCGAAGACTCACAGATGCAACAGAGGCTCACCTTCAATGAGTCCAAGAAGAAAAAGATAATGCATAAAATCCTTGAAGCAAGAGAAAGAGGAAGTCCTAGAGAAACTACAACTTGAGCGGTACTATGTAACTACCTACAAAAACAAGAAATATGAGTTCCAGGCGATGCTCAAGGAAGACAAAGCGAAGATACAAAGGGAAAAGGACCAATTTATCATAGAGAAGACTGTGGTCAAAGAAGTGGTGAGCAGAGCACTTCACTCTGTGTCAGGCTTGGCACAGTAGGAACATAAGGCAGTCGAGGTTCAAGTGATGAAGCTCGTTGAGTCTATCCAACATCTTCAAGAAAGGGTAATAGAGTTTGAGATCCAAGAAGTACCAATCACTCCGTAGGAAGTACGCGATCACAGGGAGGAATCCACCAAGAGCATGGTGGAAAGGATTAGATCCCTCGCCTCAGAATGTAAGAAGTTGAGCAACAGAAGTGCACAGACCTATGAACACCTCACGATATATCCAGAGCTTAGGAAGTTGGAAGCGCAGCTACAGGAGGCCCAACAGTAGGCATTGACAGTTCAAGCATAGATGAATTCACTCACTACAGTCGAGAGAATGAAGAGATCATAAGAACAATGTGCATCCTAGCAGAAGATATCTACGATCTAGGGCAGAGTAATGGAGGTCACACAGAGGCTACAACCAGTGCAGGAGGAATCTTGCACGATGTTTGAAGATATCGAAGGACAAGGTTTGCAACTAGACCAAGTGGTTTCAATAGTGGAACAACACCTGGAAGGGCATGCTATAGAGAAAATTATCTAGGAGTTCATTGAGCAGGAAGCTCAGGTGCAACAGTAAGTCGATGCAGCTCGAGGTAAGCTCGAGGCCTTCAAAGCAGCATTGCCTAGATCCGAGTGACTTGAGATGAGTCACAGGTGAGTGTTGGGGACCTATTGGCCCTCGACCAATTTTTGGGAAACATTGGTCAGGTTTGACCACCTTTTTGGACTTCGACAGTCTGGTCGAAGATGGAGCGCCCAGGCGGAGCTGAAATCGTGGGATCTCACTTGATTTTTGGACCCAACAAGGGGTTCATTAGGGTTTTTGTATTAGGGTTTATGGGTTGTCAGCCCATGGTTTTACCCATGATTAGGCCTTTTTGTAAGGAATGTAAAAGTATAAATAAGAAAGAATGTAATGTAGGGAGGGGATGTAATTGGCTAAGTGCAAGAGGCAAGTAGTTCTGAGCTTCTTTGTGCAACAAAACACATGTGTAAGGCTTCGTTCTTAATAGAGGAGTTGGATCTATGCCTTGACCTGATTTTGGGAAGGTGGATCTAGTGCTTAGTGCTCAAATCACATGTCCAGTGCGAAGCTTGGCTCTGTGTCTTAGTGCACAGGAGCAGACGAATGTAAGAGATTGAAGCCTAATAAGGAAGAAGAAGAAGTTGGTGGACGTAGCCCCACACTAGGGTGAACCACGTATATCATGTGTTGATGGTTTTCTTTGTGCTACGATGTTTATGCTATGAATCTTCTTAGTGCATTGATAGTTATATATGATAGATAGATCTACGAATGCTTGGTACTTGGTTTATGTTGAATGTGCTAGATCTAACTTATGATGCTAAGTGTGATTTGTATTTTGTCATTGTTATTGCGTCGATCTATCCTTGGGGTTTGCTCTACGATGTGAATGAAGTGGATAAGCTAATGCATGTTATATTCTAAGTACTTTGTGAAGTGTTATAATCACATATCTGAGTCCCAGCTTGGTTACAGACACCTGAGTTCTGTAACCCCCCTGCCTCAACCTCGGGTGAGACTTCGCCTACTTCGCAGGTGTTGCTGAAAGGGTCGACAGTTAGGTTTTTTTTGGTGCATTGTTGAAGAGTTGAATCCTAGGTATGCCCATATTCCAACACTAACCATCTCTCTCATAGCATCCATGGTCTATCTTTGCAAACCCCCCTTTCAAACAGTTATGCAACAATTATCCATTTTCTATTAATAATAGAAAATACATATATTAACCTTTAATACAAAGGTTCATCAAGTCAAACATTCACACATATCTAGTCTCCCATAGTATGTTGGCCAGTTATAGTTATATTTACAAACTTGGGGAAACAGGGGTATTACAAAATCCTAGGATTTCCACCAAAGAGATACCTTGATTTCTCTATTGATTTGGTGCCAGGAGATTCCCTAGTTTCCAAGACACCTAACAGAATAAGAAAACCAGAGTTGAAAGAGTTGAAAATCCAACTTGAAGAGATTTTAAATAATTGGTATATATTCTCAAGTGTGTCGCCTTGGGGTGCCATAGTTCCTTTTATGAAGAGGAAATATGGAACATTAAGGTTGTGTATTTATTTCAGACACTTGAATACGATCACCATAAAGAATAAATATCCTTTTCCAAGGATTGATATATCCTTTTCCAAGGATTGATAATGTCATTTTCCAAGGATTGATGATATCATTTTCCAAGGACTGATGATATTATCTTGATATGGGAAGAACAAATATTATATTTCCTTCCCAAAATGGTATATCCTTATCTCAAATTTCATGGGAAAGAAATTTGAGATAAGGATATACCATTTTGGTCTGAAACATTTGTTTGGACAACCCACATTAAATGCAAGACAAACTAGGTGGTTGGAATTACTTAGTGAATATGACTTTGAAATTAAACACATCAAAGGGAGAAAAAAATCAAGTAGTTGATGCACTTAGAAAGAGAGCACATGAGATGCATATTGCAGCCATCAATATGTACAAGACAAATATGAAAGATAAAATTATTGAAGAAGCAAATTCAAATAAATATTTTTAAAAATAAAATATATGTTACAAGGAATTTTATAGAAAAAACTTAAGTATTATGAACTGCGATAGGATGGAATACTCACGTATAGAGGAATATATATGTGTCAATTACAGTGAGATGACAAATATAGTGCTAAGGGAAATGCACAATGTTCCAAATACTGGGCACCCAATATATCAACAAAACTTCTAGGTGTAAGAAGCCAATACTTTTGGCTAGGAATGAAGAAAGAAGTGTCTAATTACATACTCAGGTGTCTAGAATGCCAAAAGGTGAAGGAACAAGATACACATCCAACAGGGATATTATATTGATTTCCTATTCTAGAATGGTAGTGGGAAGTAGTTACATTTGATTTTATTAAAACATTACCTAGAATAGTGAAGCAACATGATTCCATCATGATGGCGATGGATAAATTAACTATGGAAACACATTTTATTATAGTGAAGACTACACACAAGGAAGAAACTATTGTAGAGGTCTACATAAAGGAATTTTTCAGGATACATGGAGTTCCCGAGGTAATTTGTTTAGATAGAGATTCAAAGTTTACATCCAATTTTTGGAAAGATTTGTTCAAAGGATTTGGGACAAATCTAAATTTCAGTAGATCGTATCACCCATAGTTATATGGGAAAACATAGAGGACTAATAGAATAATCAACGACATGCTCAGAATGTATGTGATGTACCAACCATCAAAGTGGGAGGATTATATCCACTTAGTGGATTTTTCTTACAATAATGGGTATCAATCCTCATTAAAAATGAGTCCATTTGAAGCATTGTATGATAGGAAGTGTAACACACCAGTGAGTTGGGATAATCCAACATACAGAGTTGTTATTGGGCCAGATTTGTTGAAGGAAATGGAGGAGCAAATAGAAAAGATCATAAAGAATTTAAATTTTCTCCATGACAGATACAAAGGTTATGCAGAAAATAATAGAGTTTTTAGATATTTCAAAGTGGGAGAACATGTGTTTTTAAAAGTGAAGTCAAAAAGAAGTTCACTAAGATTAAGAAATTTCTCAAAGTTGGCAACAAGATATTGTGGAAATTTTGAAATCTTAGAGAAGATAGAGCCATTTGCATACATGCTAGCATTTCCCGCATCCATGAGAGTGCATAATGTATTTCACATGTCACTATTAAAGAAAGATGTGTTTAACCCTAACCACATAATTGATAGGACTATGATCCAGGTGGAACACGAAGGAGATTTCTAGGTGGAACCATTATGAATCCTGGACTAGAAATTAAAATTTCTCAAGAGAAAATCCATAAGGATTCTAAAGGTTCAATGGACATGCTATGGTCCTTAAGATGCTATATGGGAGCATGAATAAAACATGTGGGATGAATACCCACAAATATTTGACAATTTTGAAGAAAATAAAATGTAAGAATGCAAGACTCCATTTGAGTAGCTAGAGTTCTAAAACCACAAATCAGAGTCTTGGTCAACATGCATTGGGGGACCAGATAAAAGAATCTTATATCCTGATATTTTGAGAGCGGTGAAGGGGGTACATTCATTGGGTTAGTGGGTTGAGAAGAAAAATATATTTTGGTTGGAATTGTTGTTGAAGTTGTAAAATTGTAGAAATTTTTATTTCTTAGTATTATGATGTAAATTTGTGTATATATATCAACATAGTGTGCACCGAGGATGGAGAAAAATTGTAGTGGCAGGAAATGTAACATCCTTGCTATAATCCCTAGTTTCACTAATTCTTAATGTAGATATAATATATGGTTGTGTCCAAGTGATGTATATGTGAATTGTATTTATGAATTTTAGTAATAAAATGTGATGCTAGGTGTTGGGGGACATGGATAGAGATGAGGGACGACTAATCCAAAAGAGAGGGAAATGTGTAGAGAATGTCTAAGAGGGTCCAAAGGGGAATTACCCATGTCTATTAATTCAACCCACATTCCTGAATTTTATTATCATTATGTATTAGGCTTCTAATTTTCCCTTGAGTGTTCCCAAGGCCAATCATTGAATGAAAGTTAGAAGGTGGGTGTGAGAGGTCACATCCCATAGTTACTGGGATAATGGGGGTTGAGTACAATTAGTTTTTGGAAGAGTGTAAGTCAAGCAAGTAACCAAACAAAGGAAATTCATATGGGAAGTTACAACAGTTTTAGATAGTCAATGTTTTTGCATGAAAACAAGAAGAAAAGAAGGAAGAAGAGATTTGGAGCTAGAGAAACCATGGAGAGATAACGTTTAAGCATATTTGGAGTAGAATACTAAAGAAACAAGTTTTCAGGATTGAAGAGTGAACTCATGTGTGAGTTTCACTATAACATAAAGTGATTTTCGTTGTCTTCCTATTAGTTTTCCTAGAAGTGAGATCCCTTGAGTTTCCTGGTAGTGATATTCATGGTTACTTGTTCCAGAGATACCCTAATAAATGATTGGGATAATTGATGGATTGGGAGAAGTGAAGGGATACATTCCTTGGGTTGGGTAGGTTGAGAGGAAGAGAGCTGGTGAAAAATCAGGGTAGTTGTAGGAGAATATTAGTGGGTTGTGGGATTTTCTGAGTTGTGAGTGGACAATAAGATACCACCCTCTTTTGTGGATTTCTAGCCACAGCTCGGGGGT